>CAHIKZ030002760.1:62500-67500 GCA_903632075.3 Acanthosepion pharaonis | reverse complement strand
GAGAGGGGGTAATATGGATTCGGTATTGGTCTCCATACTGCTATCATCAATATATATATATATATATATATATATATATATATATATAAAAACGAAAGAATATTAATCTACAACCCAGTGTGTCTGAAGATTTTAATTTTTTAATATTTTTATTGTTCAATATATATATATATATATATATAATTTTATCTTTTATTCCCGGAGTTATTTTTTTCTGATTTCTTTTTGAATTTGTAGGTCTGATGAATTGGATCGATTCCAATGTAATAAATTATAACCATGGAATATTAATGTTTAAGCCTTTTTATTATATTCTTACTCTGTCCTGGACATTGAGTTCTATCTGGATTCTATCCTCTTGGAATTTTATATATATATATATATATATATATATATATATGTGTGTGTGTGTGTCTGTGTGCGTGATTGAAAAGTAACTCCCTATTTTATGTATAATGGACTCTCCCGTCTAATTATAATTTTTACGAGACGGGAGAGTCCATCATACATAAAATAGAGAGTTACTTTTCAATCACCCTGTATATATATTCTGTGGGTTTTAAGGAGGTGTATATTATTTTTCATTGATTTATTTAAGGGATTAATAAACATTTCTTCTTCCTTTATTATAATTGTTTAATTAGACGTTTCATTTAATATAATTACTATATTTATAGCATGGAGGCAAAGCATATGATCAGTTGTTATCTGGACATAATTTTCCTTTATGTTTATTACTCAAGAAATATTGAATCAAAAACGCAGAACAAATTTATAAGTACAGTGTAATCACAAACTCTCTTATGACCGGCATTTTTGGAAGCCATAAATAAACTAGTAAGTTTAAAAATTGCTATATTAATATATGTAAACAATACATGTATATGTAAAAATTTCAGATAGAGTATATCTGTAAAAGGACAATATAAATAAAGAAAAAATGAAAATTTATCTTAGTCGACGCGTTTCGTCCTCTCAAGGCCTTTATCAAGTTTGCCTACATTTGCTTTGATAAAGTCCCTCAGTGGACGAAACACGTCGGCTCAGATAAGTTTTCATTTTGTCTTTATGTATACATGGAAAGAAAGAAAGCAATAGCCACAAAACAGTGAAAGTCAAGATGTTTTTCAGGTACTTATTTATTTTAGGTTAGTTTGGTACCACTTCAAATAAAGATCATGTTGCGTCAATCTTTCAAACAATACCCAGTATTCAAAAATACCGGCGTTTAACTTGAATTTGAACAGAGTGCTCTGGTATCAGAATAAAAATATTTCAGCGACAAAGCAGGTCTATGCTTAGATTCGTGTGATATAGATTTTCTTGGGTCGGTTTGGCGAGTGGGTATTGTTAAGTTTCTATCTTCAAAATGGGAAAGCCTGTCTACCAATAAAATCAGTAATTGAAATAATGAAAATATTTAAAATTATTTGGAAATAATGGAAAAATTATGCATATAATAACTTTATTCTGTTCGTAACACTTGCGTTTCTGACCAAAAAAAATCCACATTAAATTCATTTGCGACCCATTCTATAATAAAATTATTTACAATATTAGTAAAACAATTTAAAATTCTTTCACTATGCTAAAACAACTTCCAATGCTTTTCTATAGTTAAATGATCTATAGTGCATTTCGAAAGTTAACTTGCAATATATTTCTATAGTAAAATTATTTGAAGTTGCTTTTTGTTAATTTACAATGCAAATCTATAATAAAAATATTAGAATGTGGATTTGTATTGTTTATTTAATACGCATGTCAATAACGCTTGTATAACTTTCTGACAATAGAAAATCTCTTTTATGCCTGATTCACAGTGCATTACTGAAATAAAATTAATATCTATGTATTTCTGTAGTAAAATAACTTACAATGCAGTCCTATAGTAAAATAATTTACAATGCAATTCCATAATAAAATAATTTACAATACAGTAGTGTAATGGATAGCGGTTTGGAATGAGAGATCGGGAAGCAGAGTTCGAATTTCAGTCAGGTTCATGATATTACGCGCAAATACCCCCAGCTTTGGTTGAATAGCAGACTGGGTAACCAGTTTACCGCAGAAAGAAATGGAAAACTACTGCGGGAAAAAAGTCAATCATGTATCGAAAGACGCATACTCGCCCAAATATGTGGCATGTGTGGCTGACTAACTGACTATAGTAAAATAACTTACAATGCAGATCTAGATTAAATTAATCTACATTGCAGTTCTATGGCAAAACTAACTTAAAATGCAGCTCTATAATAAAATAATTTATAATGCAATACTATAGTAAAATAATTTATAATGCAGTACTATAGTAAAATAATTTACAATGCAGCTCTATAGTAAAATAATTTATAATGCAGTACTATTATAAAATAATTTACAATGCAGCTCTATAGTAAAATAATTTATAATGCAGCTCTATAGTAAAATAATTTATAATGCAGTACTATTATAAAATAATTTACAATGCAGCTCTATAGTAAAATAATTTATAATGCAGTACTATTATAAAATAATTTACAATGCAGCTCTATAGTAAAATAATTTAAAATGCAGCTCTATAGTAAAATAATTTATAATGCAGTACTATTATAAAATAATTTACAATGCAGCTCTATAGTAAAATAATTTATAATGCAGTACTATTATAAAATAATTTATAATGCAGTACTATAGTAAAATAATTTACAATGCAGCTCTATAGTAAAATAATTTATAATGCAGTACTATTATAAAATAATTTACAATGCAGCTCTATAGTAAAATAATTTATAATGCAGCTCTATAGTAAAATAATTTATAATGCAGTACTATTATAAAATAATTTACAATGCAGCTCTATAGTAAAATAATTTATAATGCAGTACTATTATAAAATAATTTACAATGCAGCTCTATAGTAAAATAATTTAAAATGCAGCTCTATAGTAAAATAATTTATAATGCAGCTCTATAGTAAAATAATTTACAATGCAGTACTATTATAAAATAATTTACAATGCAGCTCTATAGTAAAATAATTTATAATGCAGTACTATTATAAAATAATTTACAATGCAGTACTATTATAAAATAATTTACAATGCAGCTCTATAGTAAAATAATTTATAATGCAGTACTATTATAAAATAATTTAAAATGCAGCTCTATAGTAAAATAATTTATAATGCAGCTCTATAGTAAAATAATTTACAATGCAGCTCTATAGTAAAATAATTTATAATGCAGTACTATTATAAAATAATTTACAATGCAGCTCTATAGTAAAATAATTTACAATGCAGCTCTATAGTAAAATAATTTACAATGCAGCTCTATTATAAAATAATTTATAATGCAGTACTATAGTAAAATAATTTATAATGCAGTACTATTATAAAATAATTTAAAATGCAGTACTATAGTAAAATAATTTACAATGCAGCTCTATAGTAAAATAATTTATAATGCAGTACTATTATAAAATAATTTAAAATGCAGCTCTATAGTAAAATAATTTATAATGCAGCTCTATAGTAAAATAATTTACAATGCAGCTCTATAGTAAAATAATTTATAATGCAGTACTATTATAAAATAATTTACAATGCAGCTCTATAGTAAAATAATTTACAATGCAGCTCTATAGTAAAATAATTTATAATGCAGTACTATAGTAAGATAATTTACAATGCAATACTATGGTAAAATAACTTACAATGCAGCTCTATAGTAAAATTTATTACCACGCTTTTCAGGGCAAAATACTGTAGTAACATTTTCTATGTAATATTTGTATCCTGTCAGTAACGCCTGCATTAACTCTTCATTACCGAGAATTTCTTTCTTTCTTTCTTTCTTTCTTTCTTTCTTTCTTTCTTTCTTTCTTTCTTTCTTTCTTTCTTTCTTTCTTTCTTTCTTTCTTTCTTTCTTTCTTTCTTTCTTTCTTTCTTTCTTTCTTTCTTTCTTTCTTTCTTTCTTTCTTTCTTTCTTTCTTTCTTTCTTTCTTTCTTTCTTTCTTTCTTTCTTTCTTTCTTTCTTTCTTTCTTTCTTTCTTTCTTTCTTTCTTTCTTTCTTTCTTTCTTTCTTTCTTTCTTTCTTTCTTTCTTTCTTTCTTTTCTTTCTTTCTTTCTTTCTTTCTTTCTTTCTTTCTTTCTTTCTTTCTTTCTTTTCTTTCTTTCTTTCTTTCTTTCTTTTTTTCTTTCTTTCTTTCTTTCTTTCTTTCTTTCTTTCTTTCTTTCTTTCTTTCTTTCTTTCTTTCTTTCTTTCTTTTTTCTTTCTTTCTTTCTTTCTTTCTTTCTTTTTCTTTCTTTTTTCTTTCTTTCTTTTTTCTTTCTTTCTTTCTTTCTTTCTTTCTTTCTTTCTTTCTTTCTTTCTTTTCTTTCTTTCTTTCTTTCTTTCTTTCTTTCTTTCTTTCTTTCTTTCTTTCTTTCTTTCTTTCTTTCTTTCTTTCTTTTTTCTTTCTTTCTTTCTTTCTTTCTTTCTTTCTTTTCTTTCTTTCTTTCTTTCTTTCTTTCTTTCTTTCTTTCTTTCTTTCTTTCTTTCTTTCTTTCTTTCTTTCTTTCTTTTTTCTTTCTTTATTTGAGAACAATACTACAAATATCGTTAAAAATACATTTTCATATACCTAAACTAACATTAATTCCTGGCCTATGACATTCCTTTTATTTCTAATCTTTTAATGCACAAAATTGGAAAAATTTCTCTATGGTGCCACATAATACTGAGTTTCTGAATAGAGAAAACGAGAAACAATGTAGAGATGTGGAGGAATTGCAAGTAAGTCAGTAGGCAACGATAAGGAAAACCAAAAATTATCTACAGATAGTGGGTTCAAATGCAGCCGGCGCTAAAATACAACTATATATTTTTTTTAAACGCTTTCAAAAGAAATTGCCACGGTACTTTATATAAAATCAATAGGGTGAATGGAAATTTAGTGAATTTGTTTAATAAATTCTACATGGAATAATTGGCAGTAGTTCTTTCTTGTAAAAATAATCTACAATGATTTTTTTTAT
>CAHIKZ030002760.1:0-57500 GCA_903632075.3 Acanthosepion pharaonis | reverse complement strand
TTTTGGATTTATAGTCTTACTTACGAAGACGCTTGTTCACAGAATGTTAGAAAATTACCAATAAATTTTAACTTTACTTTTATTTTCTGATAATGTCGCTTTTGAACATCCATATTTACAAAATTCGGCCTGTTTATACACATAAAAATATTCAAAATTATTTACAAAATACTAGAGTTCCTTGAATTGTAGTGAGCTTTTCTATTTAGGATTAATAAACACAGCCTTAATTTAATAACAATATCACTTCATCGCTACAAATTATTTTCTGATAATGTCGCGTTTGGACATCCGTATTTATAAATATCGGCCTGTTTATACACATAAAATATTTAGAATTATTTACAAAATATTGGGGTTCGTTGAATTGTAGTGAGCTTTTCTATTTATGATTAGTAAACACAGCCTTAATTTAATAATAATATCAGTTCATCGCTACAATTTAATGCATAATTTTAAAATATTTAAAAGTTTATAAATTATTCTAATAAAATTTTTAAAAAAATGAAAAAAAATTCTTGTAAAAATTCATTATTCATCAAAAACTCTTTTTTTCTTAAGACAATAGTTTCCATAATATATCTTATACATAAAAGCAATTTAAAACTTTCTAATTAAATCATGTTTTTTATTATATTTTTATTTAAAGATTCAGAGCAAATTTTCGGTAACTGGTGTTCCTGTTTGACCCCCAAAATTTCATGACTTAAATTCTTCGAGCACATGTCCTTATAACTTATGTAAACATTATGCACCACAAAAAAGAATTTCTCGAAATTTCACAATATTAAATAAGTGTGTGTTGGGGGAGGGGTAACAGATGTAAAAAAAAAAAGATTTTCCAAAAAAGACACATTAAAAAATAATTTAATTAATTTGTGAATAAATCCCGAAAGTTTAATTAAAATCCAACAATTACCTTATTTTGCAAGAATCTCCAAATCAATGTGTTTTTCACCATAAAAGACTAAAATTTTCCATACCAATAATAGTCACCTGGTTTCGGAAAGAAAACAAAATTTTTAATCAAAATTTTGAAGGTTCGAAAAGGATCAAAAAATATAATTAAATAATTAAAAAATCCTTTGGTCTTTCCTCTTAATAGCATAAATATTTTGGTTTGGTTTGGTTTGGTTTTACGGCATATCAACCGCAATGCCGACAAAATTTTTATTGCTGGTAATATGTTTTTCTTCAAAAATCTATTTATGGGAATATTTTTCCTTGAAGAAATCTATTGCTGGTCATATTTTTTTCAAAAAATGTATAACTGTTTGTATTGCTGGTATTTTTTTTAAAGTATTACTGATAATAATTTTTCCTTCAAAAATTATTGCTGGTATTAATTTTTTTTTTAATTATTATAAAGTATTTCTGGTATTAAAACGTATTTTTACACAAGTTTGGGTGTTAACTATTTGCCCATAGATGGAACCCTAACAGGTGCTACCACCCCGGTTTAGGGTGGACCTGGGAACACCAGTAGTTAAGAGGTGGTTCCACGCTCCTCAAAACCTCCTGATCAGAGGCCTTGCTGTTGGATGTTGTTTATAGTCTTACCCAGGACGCGGATGTAGTTTATCGTCATACCCAGAACGAATAAATATTTTGACACACACACACACACATATATATATATATATATATATATATATATATATATATATATATATATATATATATACATATATATATATATATATATATATATACACACACATATATATATACATATATATATATATATATACACACACACATATGTGTATGTATATATATATATATATATATATACACACACACACATATATATATATATAATCTTCTTCGTGGTGAAACTTTGGTTAATCCCCGCCGTCTCTTAAAGAGGGAGAGACGAGGGCCTGGGCTATAACTGGTCTTTGGTCAAATTTACGCATAGAAATCTCACTTTTTAAAGTCGGCCTTGAGCCACATTCCGTTCGAGTGTGCACTTGGTTAAATAACTGTATATATCTGAGCATAGCTTAGATGTGGCACAAGGCCGAAATTATGATCGAATTCACTACTCAGTCGTAATTAATCTAGCGAGACAAGCTTGTTAACCGTTACACCACGGAGAAGTGCCCAAAATGATTTTCTCAGCGTATCCTAGATGTGGCAAAAGGCCAAAAGCATCGGGCACCCAGTGAAGATCGAACTCACTACTCAGTCGTAATTCTTCAAATTTGCTAGCCGTTACACAACGTCGAGGTGCCCAAATACTTATATAAGAGAGACAGAGAGGGAAAGAAAGAGGACAAAAACATTTATAGAGAGGGTGAACATATGAGGGAGAAAGAATGAAAGTCAATAAGTGAGTAAAATATAACAAATATATCCGTCCGTAATTAAAATAGCAGTTAAGAAATTGTCGGTCTCTCTGCCACCCACGCATTGACTCAAATAAAAATTATTTCGGATTATTATTATTATTTACGTCAGATTCGACAATAACGGTAAGTAGAAATAGTGTTTTCTTCATTAATCGTCAGGTCATGTGATTATATTCCAATTTAAATCCTTCTGTGTGTAAGAAGCCGTTTCGAAACCTCGATGATAGAGAAGAAAAAGAAAAAAAAAAGAAGCAAACACCCGACAATGGAGAGGGAGAGAGACAAGGTAATAATTTGATTTATAATCAACTTTAAAGGTAAAAGTCAAAAAGCAGCTACTTCCTCGGTTATGATAAAATAATTATATTTGTAATTATTATTATGTAAATTTTATTTGTAATTATTACTATATATAATGATAATGATTTGTAATTATTACTATAATGATAAGAATGACTGTAAATTCTGAGAGACGTGAAGCAACAATAAAATTCTTGGTCCGCACCAGTTCTTAAAAAAAAGATTAACCACGCATCACAATTATTTTGTTAAATGGCTTCTTGGCTAGGCAAATATTACCCGTTGACTTAATTTACAACTATTGGCAAATCATTTTCACTGTATTTAAATATTAAATGAATTGATTTAGTTTACATTGGTGATTGTTCTGCTATGTAATTTCTTCCTTGTTAAAACCAGTAGCAATGCATTTATCAAAAACGTAAATTATTAAAAAACGTTTTAAAATCAGTACTAATGATAAATGTATGACTAACGCTAAAAAAAGGTTTACAATTTCTCTGTATAAACAATTGTTACTAAATTTATATTGCAACTGTTTGGAAGGATGTTAGTATAACAAACATGAAAAAATAAAAATACAATTGCGGTTATTAGGAGTACTAAAAAAAAAAAATATCGATTTTTATATACGGATTGTCCGACAGAGGTATTTAAAGAGCTACTTATTGGAAATTCCGCCGGCTATTTTGCTTTCTACGTTTTTACTCTTTTAGAATGAACCATAAAATTCAAAGCTATTTTGAGATTTCAGTCAATTAAGTGATGTGTCTCTTTCAGGATGCCTATGAACATGATTCTCCACAGGTTTAATTTCCAACTACGTTACGCGACTGAATATGTTGTAATAGAATATCATTATAGCCAGGTCTGGATTTAAGCCTTTTTAGGTCCTATGACATATTGGAATTTGGGAACTCCTTTATTACGTATGTTGCCCCCCGCCCCCGCAATGTCTTATATTATTATTATTATTTTTAATATTATTTTTAATATTTATTTTTTTTTTTTGTGTTATATATTTTTTTTATATATATAATGAAAAGATTTAATCAAATCTAAATAGAGCCCGGTTTATCGAATTTATAATACCCAGTCGAACAAGGTCTCAAAATTGTTTCAAATTAGTTCAACAGAGACACATTAAATCTGAAAATAAACAAATCTCCTGCGTTCTCGTATCTTTTTTTTTTTTTTTTTTTTTATCAGGGGCTCCAAAACCTAAATCTAATCTTGGGATCCAACTCATGCGTAAATCCGGCACCGGTCATAGCAATGTTATATATATATTTCTAAATCTGCCAAAAAATGAATCCGCTAAAACTTGAAGGATCACAACGCAAACTAACCGACATGATGTCTAAAAATTATTTAACCCCGACCTGTTTGAATGAAAATATGCTTCCTATCACCCACGACGATAAGAAAGGTCAGACTGGCAATTGAGAAACAGAAACTGAAAACTAAATTTGTTTTCTTGGCCTTCGATTATGAGCTGTATCATTTGTCCAAAATATTAATTGCCATTAATTTTCAAAATAAAGCAGAAAATTTTAGTTATATATATATATATATATATAATCTTTATGAAACATTATTTTAGTGGTTCCAAAACTTTATCTAAAATCCTGAGCTCGCTCACCTCTTCCTCCCCCCCACAACGTGACATAACTTCTTATTATTCCAAAAGTGAATTCCTATTCACGTGGAGGAAGCCTAAAAGGTCATTAACTTGACTTTCCTTAAGAACTTGAGACTACATATATGCAATATCACTTAATTTTAGAATTTTACAATATTTATAAAAATATTGTTACTAATATATATTATATTCAGTACATGCATACACACAAATATTTTTATATACGCATACTGTATGTATTAACTCATACACTCACTAAACAAAAATCACTATTAGTAACTCATTCTCGAATTGCGCCCCGTTGGAAACCACAGTATTAGCTTCTGAAGCTTTTTTCTTATATGGTAGTCAGTACGTTATGTGCCAGCGTGATACACGCTTAGGTCATCATGTACCTTTCGAACATGACTGACGAGGTAGATTTTTTTTTTTTTTTACCCGCAGCAAGTTGCCATTTCTTTCTGCGGCAGACCAGTTGCCATCCAAGGCTATAGACCCCGGTCTATTTACTCATATCTGGAGGGAGAAGAGGATTCATATCTTTCCCAAAGGTATTAGCACGTAAGTGAATGTAAAAAATGGATTCGACTAGAATTCGAACTCGGCTCTCCGATTCCTCAATCCGAACCGCTAAATGTCTATATATCAGAATGTTAAGCAAATAACAAAATGGACTCCAGACGAAATATATTACACAAAGTGTGTTTTTTTTTGTTTTTTTTTTTTTTCGTCATTAAATTGCCTAAACATTTCATATATCCGGAAAAGATGTATCGATTTCATTTCCAGAAACGAAAAAAATTTTTACAGTACAATAATGGATCTAAAAATATTCATTTTATTCAGAGGATACAAATAAAATAAAAAAAAAAAAAAAAATCTTTAAATCAGCAATCGCTTTCAACCCCCTTCCCTCCAATTTTATCATCTGACCCCCTCCACCTTCACTACTTTTAACTGATTTAGCCCCACCCCACATCTTTTTTTTTATTTTTTGGGATCGTGCTTGTAGCTTGTATTTAGTTGCACACTTCTCAGTTACGCCTTTAATTGTTTGATAGCAAATTGATAATTACAGTTTAGAATTGTTTTCACTTCAAAATCGGGACCATAAAAATGGGGGAGGTGGGTGAACTTGCATTTACTCGTTATTGTTTTTATTCGCCCCTCCCCCCCCAATCACCACCACCACCACTTGCTAATTTATTCCGCGTAATAATGTAAACTTAAAAGACCGTACTAACGCAGTTCGTTTGATAAATTCTACTCCGTGATATTATCGAATAGATAAACAACTCTTATGACAGTAATCAACGATGCTGTTTTTTTTTTAATTTATCGTAACTAAAACTGGGTCAATGAACTTGGTACTTGATGTGTCGTTATAAACGTAATCGTAGGTAGAAAGGAAAAATTTAACGTTTTTTCTTTTTCTTTTTTTTCTTTTTTTTTTTTTTTTTGCTTAAACAAAATTGGCGCAATGCATTTCTCCTTTTCTTTTCTTTTTTCTTTCAACCTTTTCTTATTTTCCTCTTTATTTTTCTTTCTCTCTCTTCTCTCTCTTCTCTCTCTCTCTTCTCTCTCTCTTTCTTCTCTTGCTTGTTTTTCTGTTGAGATCTCATTAATTTTTGTGACTTATTCTCTTAATGAGAATAACAAAGAATCAATTACCACATTACTTAGGCAAAAAAAAAAATCAAATATCATAATTGTAAAACCGTAACTAATTGAATTAGACTTTATATATAAAGTATACTTACATAAGTAAATCAGTTTTAACGTATTTCTTCAATTTATCTTACTCGGGATATTAGAAGTTTAATTATACAGTTCATACAATGATTTGCGTCTTTTTTTTTTTTTTTCTTTTCTTTTTTTTTAACCTTTTTGTAAAACTGTGCCACCCAGACACTGAGGAATTATGGATAACCTTTTTCTAAAACTAAATCGTAAATCATTTTGAAATTCATATCATCCAGTAACTCATCTCTCACTTTCCAGTTTTGATAGAATTCTAAAGCGTCTCCGAGTCTGTTGGAGAAGAATTATTTTTCGACCTTTCTTTCACAGACGAGATGTGGCAAGCTTTGGTCTGACGTTCATGGCTAGGACCCACAATGCCACATACATTGTAGCAAACCACCGGTATTCCATCGGTGCGAAGTAAGTTCCACTCGAACAGCTTCTTCCGCAAACCATTGCTCTGTACAACAGATTCTCAAGAGGAAGTTTCCCCGATTACTACAATCTTAACCTGTTCAAGTCTAGAGTTAACCGTTATCTTCCCCTCCTATCCGTATAAACTACCCCTGAACGCAGTGGCGGTTCTCAAACTTTTTTTTTTCTCTGGGCCGCATTTTCGGAACAAAAAATTTGCTCGCGCTTCACCAAATTATGATAAAAAAATATATGTAAAAATAAAAAAAACAAAACAAAAAAAAACAGAGCAGGTTAAGGGGAAATAACTTCAGATTCAAAGTCAGAACATTATCATTGATAACTCTCTCCTCCAATTTGCAGACCCTAGTTACTGCATTCTAAATACTTGATATAATGCAAAGATATCACAATGATAAAGCCAGTAATTATTTATGACTATTTATACTGGGAATCATGCATGTAATTACAAGTAATCAATAAAATTATTTAAAATTTTTGAAATCATACAAGTAAAAATCTAAAATCTTTAATAGGTAAATAGTTATTATCCGTAAAAACTAATTACATTCTAAAAATATTTCCTGGTTTTAAATAACTAATGGTGTTGCAAGTACGCTTTTTACGGGGTGGATTGTATTGTTGACAAGCCGTAAAAAAAAAAAAACAAACAAATCAATCCACCCGTACAAAGTGTACTTGCAGCAGCATTATTGTAGTGAGACGTTGATCTTATACTTCCTATGTAATGAGAAAGAACTGTCTTTCTATTTATAATTATCTGGTGGTCAAAACCTTTGCATGATTGTCTCCGACTGGGGATCAAGTCAACAAAGAAAATCCAGAAAGCTGATTTTCAAGGCATATATTCTTCTTGGAAATATAGCGTTGAACGATCTTCGAACCATTAGCATATTCCTATAATCACTAATGTCTAAACTGTTTAAATATCGATATATTCCATGGATTCTAAAATTTGATTTGTCCGATTGTTATAAAATTTAACTTCCCTTCGTTCCCCAGACAAATTTAATCGAATATAAAGTAACAAATGATAGGTAATTTACTAGTGTTTAATAAAATTTATATAAGAAAATAATATTGATTTATTCGTTATATGATTTATCAATCCGTTGCAGATTATTTAAAGGCAGAAAATATATTTAGATTGTAAGAATTTTTTTGAAATAATTGTTTAGCGATACAAGTATTAATAATTAACCTAAAGCTGGGGTAGAAGAGATGGCTTCATACCTTTTACCAATGGTATTTGCGTGTAAGTGAATATAACTAAGCCAACGGTAATTGGAACGATTAAGAATTTAGCGCCATTATCTGTTATACCACCCGCACACCACTTGGTATTCTCAGGCAGCAACCCATTTCGATAGTGATCAGCCTCGACATTGCTGATAAGAAAATAAGTGAATTATAAATGTAAACGTACCTTTTTCTTTTTTTTTTAATGATTTATTTTTTTAATAGAAATGATTAGTTTAAAGAGCACACGAAGCAGGTATCCGCTTTGTGAGGTTAAACCAGAAATGCCCACCATTTTCAAAGGCCTTCTGCGTTTGCTTTGTAAATCATACTTATTATAAAACCCAGGTTGTGTGTGTCTGTTTCGTTTATATATTGGATCGGATTTCCTACAGTTTTCAACCGATTTCAACAAAACTTCACAGGACTACGTAAAATTACCTTGCGGTGGTTCTGACAGCGCCAAAAATTGGAAAAACACAATTGTTTTTGCACAAAATCAATTTGAAAACACGATTAAGAGGCATCGCTGTCGAGAATGAAAGGGGGACAACTCATATCGAGTTATACTTATAAAACCCAGGTTGTTTGTGTGTGTCTGTGTTCGTTTTTATATATGGGATCGGATTTCCTACATTTTTCAACCGATTTCAACAAAACTTCTCTCTCTCTTTTTTTTTTTTTTTTTTTTGGCAGGTAGTATTCCTTATTGTCTTGCACACTTTTTTCTTTATTTTTACATTCAGAATGCATTAAAAATTCCATTTACAAGACAATTGTTTATAATAAAATTCTATTCAATCGGTAGACTCATAACGATTGAAAACAATGTTTTTGTTTGAGTTTGGGTTTGACCAATTCGTAAAAAAAAAAATAATTAAGACATGCGTGTCCGTCAACCTTAAACAATAATCTTTGTCAATTTTATTTTTCAGTCTTTATGATGGTCGATACTTGATCTATCTCTTACTGTTACATCCCCGGGCAACGCCGGGCTCTACTGCTAGTATTACATATGGCCAAGCCTAATTCTATTAGATACGAAGCAAGTAAAATAAGCTCATTGGTTGCACAAAGCTTTCGATATTTTGCTCGGCCCCCCCCCTCTCCGTTTTTCCATTAATACCAAATTCCTTTAAATAGGCTTCGCTTCAGGATTGGAAGACATCACACCCATTCAGGCATGCTAGATGTACGGTGTCAGGTTGCTTGTCTGCCTAACACAACTATTTTTATTCTTAAAGGAATTAATAAAATGCAAACTATTAAATTTATCTTCTGTGGGCCCACTAAGCTTTTATGCACCTCGATAGAATTTAATTTAGTGTCCAGAAGTTTATAAGAACCATTTTCATGATCTTTAATCGAACGCACACATAAAAAAATCGGTGCTATTTACATTATTCAAACTGTTATCCTCATCTTTATTGCCCTATTCACGACGTTGTACACTCTAGCCTTCAGATGATTGGGATTTCAAACTGAACCCTTTATTTCGTCCACCGGGGGTAGATTGTTCTAGTTCCATGTGCCACGCCTCTTCCAGATATCTCAGTTATCTCCCTTTAAAACAACTCTCCAAGATTTTGTTCACCTCTGCCGTGGCCAGGTGTTGAACTCTCAATTCTTTGGATCAAGTCACTGGATCCAACCAACGCTTTTATCCACCGGGCCATGTATTCTTGAGGACACATGTCCCAGTGGTGCTGTTAAAAAAAATAAAAAAATAACGTCGTTATTAGAAGACAAATACAATGTCTATTTAGGTAGTAATGCTGTGTTAATGTTTCCTTAAAGATCATAAAAAGGAATTTTAAACCTTAACCTTTCTTGTTTGCATACACTTGGGTGTTATTTTTTTCAACTTTGATTTATTTACTGAGCCCGAGATAGGTGTTGTACAGACTGAGTAGAAGGATAATTATTCCAATGTCTTAGCTTAATTATGTGCGTGTGCCACTGTATACATTAAATGACGCAAGCACATATCAGTCATAAACGCGTATACATTACATCTGCACATGCAAAATCATATTCAAGCAGTGTGTGACGGACAATCAGCTACTCTTTTGTCATATATATCAGCATTTTTTTTAATAACGCAAAAGGATTCCTGGAAAAAAATCATCGCGCCCTTGAGAATATTATTTTCAAAATAAGCGTTCCGTATAAAACCGAAAGGAGAATTGAAATAATTAAATGCTTTCTTTACTCGAAACACCGACACTATACAATCTTCCTGTCTACGTTACCTTCTATTTGGTTTTGTATTGTATTCAGCCCAGCTGAGTAAATATGAATTTGTACCGTTTACTCGCTTTCTTCTGCCGACATTCAAGGTATTGATCAATTGATCTGCAATTTCATCGTGTCGACAGTTGCGAAGAATTAACACAAGAACTTCGACGTACAAAGGTTGGTTTCGTTTCTTAAGAAAATCATTTTAAATAAATGACTAAAAGCGTCAATGTGGGATAAAAGATGGTCTGGGTCGAAAGGGGGGGATCGAAAAATCCAGAACAGGAAATGACGAAGTCTTTATGTGAACCGACCACTGGCAACTCTCTTACCTGACAATTAGACAAAGCAGGTCAGTTAAAAAAAAAAAAAAAAAATACTTATAGTTAACTTCAGGTCCGATTTATTTATTTTATGTTTATTGAATCCCGCGTAATCAGTGCGGGCGGGCTAACGGTTACCGAGGCCGAAAGTGAAAACGGTGTGCTGAGTTCAGTTCTTGACCGATTCTCTTTGCACTAATGCCATTGGAAAAAGTCATGAATCGATATTCCCCCTGCTATGTATTAAATGGCAGAGAAGACTGGGCTCTATTGTCTTGAGGTGGCAACCAATCTAGAAGAAGGAAAACGTTGAATTCGAAACCAGCTTGATGAGAGATGGGCTCAGTCAGGTTGTCTTGCCTAAGGCACACCACTGCCACCTTGTGGTGCCCCTACGATAGGAGACTGTTACGTGATGAATTCCTTCTTATTTGAAATTATTTTTTCAGCAAGGGACCCAGAGAGGTTTTTTTTTTTTTTTTTTTTTTATATACACTATTGAGTGTGGGGTGTGCCTAACGTGGCGGGACGGTTAACAAGTTTCTCTTGATGATGAGCGCACCGGTGGAGTCAGTTCGATCCTCGCAATTGCCTCCGTTACAGAGTACGAATGTTTATTAAATAATTATATTGTATTGGAAAAGTAAAAGAAAGTTCTTTTAATTAATTCACTCCGAAACAAGGTGATAAAGCTACTAAGACGCAAAGCCCTACTGGGATTGAAAGAGAATTGTCATTACAAGGAACCGGAAACCCAATCGTAAAGAAGAAACAAAGGATAAACCTTTAATCTTGTTTAAAAGACCGGAGAGGCGTGTGAACCGGACAATAAACGGACCTATCTACTCCTGTTAAATATTTAAGAACGAAAGTTTGCCAACCGAACCCGAGTAAGTCGTTAAATATAAGTTAACAATAATTCCAAGGGGCAAAGTAATTTTCTTAAAATTTCTGGACGAGTGTTTACTCGGGTTGCACTTTACCCGTTGCGCTTAAGGTGGAAGGAGGATCGTGGTCAGTCTTTGATGCCAAAAGCGTTTTAAAAAGGGAAGTGCTAATATAACTAAACAATTCTTGGCATACCCAGCATGTACCTGGGCGTAGGGGTTACGTTTTGACTTTCTGTCAAACCTATCATCTACATTATATTCGACATAATTCATAGGTCATTTGCATTAGAAATAAAAGGTGGGAAGCAAAAAAAAGAGTAATGTTACGACGTGCACAAGTTTTCAGTCTTTTATATGTCCCTTCAGGACGTAGGCGATCATGGTCCTCCACAAGTTTCTGTCTCTTGTAGCTCTTAATAAGTTTTCTTTTTGTTAAGTATGAGTTTCCCTTTTCTCCAAAACCTCGTCGTTGCTCACATGTTCAGTCCATATGTCATTCTCATCATCTTTCTGCAGAGACACATTTCTCTTGCTTAAAGTCTTTTCTTCATCTTTGAGGAGATTGTTCAGCGTTCACTGTTATATAGGAGGACAGATATCACGTAACAGCTGAGTACACTTTTCTTTATTTCTAACGAAGTTTGTTTGTTTTTTTTTTTGTTTTTTTTTTCTGTCTCTTAAAACTCCGTTAGCTTTTGGAATGCGTCTTTGGCTATCCCAGTGTGCTTTTGGATCTCAGGGTCGCACTTTCCATTACTGAACCGTTATGCAGCGCCGATGGCGAGCTTTTTACGACTGAGCTGGCAGGTCGAGATGTAAGACTTTCCGCCTTAGCCGTCAAATGGACTCCTCGATTCGACGTTCGGCACTGATTACTGTTACGCTACCAGCCCTATTGCGCCACTTTAAAGACTGCTATTAAATAGTTTTAACTAACTAGCAATATTAACGAAAATAAAATGTAAATTCAAAATTTAGTAGCGCCAGTTATATATATATATATATATATATATATATTATATGCGCGGTACTTATTAGAAAGCGCTCAATATCAGAGATAGAGCTAATATATTTGGTTTGTCTGACGATCGCTAAAGCGTAAAACCCAGGGTCACAAACTCAGATCTATCCAACCAAATATATATATATATATATATATATATATATATATATATATATATATAAAATGACATTTTATGTTTATACATTCTTTTTATAGATACAAATATTTAAGTAAATGCTCTGTTTTTTTAATAAACAGTGTAACGTTTCGGTTAATGTTATAAATACTGTTTATTATAAAACAGCATTTACTTAAATATTTGTATCTATAAAAAGAATGTATAAACATAAAAATGTCTTAAAATAATTGTCAGACTTTGTACATTTCATAATAATAATATATATATATATATATATATATATGACCTACTTGGAAACTCAATATGGCAAAGCTAGGTTATCAAATTAGTCTTGAAGACGATTATTAGATTGTTCGATCTTCAGTGGTTGTTCCACATTTGGCCTTGTGCTATTCTTAGCTAAATAAACACTTATGTCAACACTTCTTCGACAGAGACAAGTTTGTGACCAAGTCTAATTCAGAGAGCATTGAGCGAAGAACAGGTTTACTAATAAATAGTTGAGAACCTAAGACACGTTCTATGGCAGGTACTTTATTCACAAGTATGGCTCAGTAGATATAATACGTGCTAGGGAAGCATACAAAGATAATCGATTTTAATCTTTCACAATTCATACACACTCTACTGCATGCTTATATATATATATATATATATATATATATATATATATATATATATATATATATATA
Source organism: Acanthosepion pharaonis (assembly GCA_903632075.3). Lineage (NCBI taxonomy): Eukaryota > Metazoa > Mollusca > Cephalopoda > Sepiida > Sepiidae > Acanthosepion > Acanthosepion pharaonis. The sequence goes on along the minus strand of CAHIKZ030002760.1, from coordinate 44,502 downwards.
TATATATATTGTGTGTCAGATTACTTCTTTTTTTCTGAGAATGTGTCTGCTAGGGCGGCTTGTCGATCCCTGTCGCAGACACATGCTCAGGCACATTTTGTTATTTTATTTTCAATGTGTTTTATACTGTACTGAGCGGATTTTAGTTATAGTTTCTGGGAGAAATCGCATTATGGGTCATGATCAGCAGTTTGATGTTTGATCTAATGCCAGTACAGTCAAACACTCAGTCACGATGACTTGTAACTTCGTGCTAGCTCAAGCAACGACTGCTTTCGAACAGCCCCGACTACAGAATTTAATTGACAGGACTTTGGTCAAACCGAGGTATTGCTATCGGGTACAAATCGACCATGGTGATATTCTAACACGGGTCTCCTAACCTGAAAGCGGACGTCCTAACTACTCGGTCGCGTTATTCTCTCTCTCTCTTATTTATTTATATATATATATATATATATATATATATATATATATATATATATATATATATATGTGTGTGTAATCTCCAATACAAGGTCCACTCAAGGTAGAAGTTTACTGTGTGGAGTTGTATTAGTGTAAGAAGAAAGGGAAACAATAGGAAAGATAGCTCATTCTAGACTTGAAGAGGTCAAAATTTAATCGGCGAATAAAATTTCACTGTTCAGGCGGAAACGTTAGGAGTATAGTATTGAAGTAAACTTTAGAAGGAACCGGATACCCAATTCTAAAGAGGAAACCAGGAATGAACCTCTACTCCTGTTCAAAAGATCGGGGAAGAGTGTGAACCGAATGAGATATATATATATATATATATATATTGAAAGTAAATATCAACTGGCGCTTGAAAGCAATATGCCATTCACATACACACATACACACACACACACACACACATATATATATATATATAATATGCATGTTTCATTAAAAACAACAGACAAGGTGCTATAACACATAACACACACATTCAATTAAGTTGAAAAATCGAATCATCCTTGATAATGGCTAAAGGTATAGCCGAAAGCGCTCGGAAATATAAAACATTTGGACAGTTCTTACACACCCTTTGTCCAGAAAAGAAAGCTCTTGTTCGAACACAAGAAAAATTAAATAAAAAGCTTAACCACAGTACCTTGTCTGTCGTTTTTTATGAAACATGCATAAAGGAAGGATTGTCGCCTAAATATATATATATATTTTTTTTAATCGACTGACGCGTGTGATTTATATATGGTCAAGTGTAGAGTAGACTCGCAAGCCGGCATTTGGCATGTTTGGAACATTTCCAAAGTAATATGTGTTACTTATATCTTGTCTGAAAGTAGACTCTCAGGATTTCAGAAATGATTTCACTTTTTCCGAACTCAAAGTATTTGTAAAGTTATGATCTTTTGAAGTTAATCAAAATTTGTACAGGTTTAATACGTTTTAGATTATCAGTTCTTGATAGTTGATTTTTTCTGTCTATTTTTGTTCCAGAAGTCACTGGAATCGTTTGTTTGTTTTTTCTTTTTATTATTTTTTAAATGACCTCTCTCTCTCTCTCTCTATATATATATATATATATATATATATATATATATATATATATATAAATATAAAACATTCTGCCAAATTAACACCATTCTTTTGCCATATTTTACCTACTTTTTGTTTCTGACTCACCAACATCGAATAACTAACAAATGCCAGAGACAAATTTTTTCGCCTCTTTTACTATAATTTCTTAAATATTAAAACAATTTATCTGCAAGATGTAAGAAAATTGTTCTCGAAGATATTTCAAACGTTCCTCTTAGACGTTAAATTAATCATTTTTGCGCCAAATATCAGTTTTCGACATAACTTTCCTTGTATTTATCCAAAAATCATATATATATGCAGAGTCAGCCAAAAAAATGCATACACATTTCAAGAAAGGAAAAACTTGTATACATATTGTAATACTAAATTTATTCTGACATTACGAGATTAATACAAGTTAACTTTAGACTCTACAATCACAAGAGATGCTCGAAAGGATGGCCTTTAGCTTCCAGACATTTATTATTACAGCGAACTACTGCTTGGACAACGTTGGCCAAAGAGTCCAGTCGGATTCTACACATTCGTTTCCAATTTCTTGTCTAAAACGCACATGCATTTTCAATTTCTTGTGTAAGAGCCGCCAATGTTGTCGTTTTTGCGAAACACATCCTACACTAAACTACGAAATAAGTTTTTCTTTACTTGAAGTGTACATACATCTAAATATAGACATAGAATCCCGACAAAGTTTCGAAGAAATTTGACAAATGGAAAACCTATAGATTTTTTATTTTCAGCTCATTCTGAAAAATTGGATAGTGATTTACCTTAAATTAATTTCAGAAAAGGCGATGTGAATGTTGCTTTCAACCCATTCTGAAAATTAACACAAGGACTTACCTAGGGTTCAATACAGAAAAGCTGGGAGAATATATAAATAACTTTCGACATTAACTAAGTATTATAAAGAAAAGATACAGAATAAATATTAAAGGCTTTTTTTTTTTTTTTTTTTTTTTTTGTCGTCGCTCATTTTCATTCTTTTCTTTGATCACGAGAAATGGCAGCTTAGCTGAAAAAAGTACTAATGATCTATTAAGCACACACGCACACACACACATATTTCTTTCTTTCGTTTTTGGATCTAATGAAGCCTAGAAAGGCGAAACGCGTAATCAAATCTAATTTCAATGAAACTAATTTCCATTTGTAACACACACACGCACAGATGTGGACGCCAATTGACATTTACTGCCCTAATTTACTTTCAATGTTGCTGTTTCGCCTATTAGCGTATTATTGGACATTCCGGGTGTGAGGAACAAAGCTGTGGGTGGCGATCGATAAGAGGCTGGGGGTTGAAATAAAATAAAAATGACTTGCCATAGGATAACTTAATTTAATGTTGAACTAGGAGGAAATTGGCATTTGCCAAACCTAGATTTTTTTTTTTTTTTTTTTTTTTTTCAAGCCTTGAAATGGGCCAATTTAGCAATCCTGGCTCCTGCTTACAATGATGCTCGAAGTCATTTGATTATTTCGTTGAACATGGCTCTCCGCAACTTCCTCTCTCTTGCTGGTCAAGAACTTATCGCCCATTAATATACTTCGTCTGTCGACCGCTATCTATTCACATAAATTCATTATGACGTTTACTCGTTGTCACCTCAGCTTTTCTCTTGCCTTCACTATGTTTTATGGGTGTTAAACACTCCAGGTGATCTTTCCTCATTTTGTGTCCCGGAATTTCCAGCTGTCACTTTCTTATTAGAAATATGAATTCCTCCCCCCCCCCTCCTCAAAACTGCCACATTTCTAAAATACCCCGTCCATAACGTTATCGGCATTCGTCGGTAGACCACATCTCTGATTGTCCAGCATTTATTACCACATACGAGATATTACATAGAATATTTATCACTTTTTTTCTTTGTTTCTAAGAATATTTTGCTCTCTCTTAACTTAGTTTCTAAAAGGTATCTTTCCAGATTCCTATGAAACATTGAATTTCTGTATCACAATCACCGTCGTCTATTATTATACTAACCAGATTGTTACATTTCTATATATACAGTGTAACCCGGATATAAGAGTTGTGGGGACCGGAGAAGAAGTCTATTATATCCGGGTTTCTCTTATATCCGGGTTTGGTCTATTTTATATACATTAACACAGGCTCTAATTTGGGAGCAGAGAAAATCTCTCTTATATCCGGGTTTGGTCTATTTTATATACATTAACACAGGCTCTAATTTGAGACCAGAGAAAATTTCTCTTATATCTGGGTCTCTTATATCCGGGTTACACCGTATTTGATTTTGACATCATGGCTCATACTTAAGTGCTGCAAGACCTTCATTTTGTATTTTTATACTAAACGTTTAGTCTTCTCTTCAATAGAACCATATGTTATTTAAAGCTTCATCATCAATGATGATCATTTTGGAGGATATTTAAAAACAAGAGCGATACAAATTAGTGAGAAAACGCAGATTGAGATTGGATAGTTTAAACATCTAGGTACATCACATTTAAATTTAGCATCTAGGACAGTTGCATACTTGACATTTGCGTCCCTCTTAATTTTTTTTAAGTTAGTTTTTATTTATTTTTTGTTTATATAGAAATTTGCACATCAAAACCTTTTAATTACTCTAAAAACAAGCGGAAAGTTAGTTACCATAAATAAGAGAAACATTTCTTTTTTTTCTTTTTAAAGCAAGAGAAAATAAAGCTAGCAGTTTCAGGTCGCTCCAGCGGTACGTAACACAAACATACAAATAGATTCTGGATTTTATAGATTATATTTTTATTTGGAACCCATTGCTAAGTCTCGAAAATCAAAAACTGGTGGAGAAATATTTGTGAACGAGGAAAATTACAGCTACTACTACCATAAGAAAAACGCTGATGAAACAAAAACATACTGGCGATGTGTAGAGCGATGTTGCAACACTGTTGATCTGCCATTGCATTTTAAACAAAAATAATCTTAATTTTTTTTATTTTCTGTTTTTTAAATGTTATGATTACTACCTATATATTTTTTTTTTTCTTTTTCAAAATTGATGGTAATTGCCTTTTAAAGGTTTCAAAAAAATTTTCAGAGGTACGCACTTATCCAAGGACGCATTTTAAAGAGACGCAACTGTCTGGTACGCTAACGTCCAGTACGCAACTATCTTAGAGCCCCACAGAAGCTAAACTTTAAATGCGATGTACCTTCATATTTAACTTGGCCAATCTTGATATGATTTTTATTATTAATTTGTATCACTCTTGCTTTTAAATATCCCATATTGTATCAGCAGCAGTTTTCCGATGAAAATCGTGAGTTCTTCAGAAGTTAAATTTGCCGTAGATTAACCCGAAATTAGTGCATTTCGTGTTTTCGCTTTAATTACTTTCCTTTTTTTTTATGTGTATTTGCGGTCTTAGTACGATCACTGAAGTTAAGCAAAGTTGTACCGGGTGACAGCTTGAGAATACCAGATACTGTAAGCTTGGATGTGCGGGTGGTGAAATGAATAACTGCTCGGAATTGGAAAATCGGTGGGCTGAGTTCTAATTTCTGTTGGGCTCGTTATATTCACTTACACGCAAATACTCTTCACCCCCAGCTATAGGTTAATTACTACAACTTGTATCAGTTAAAAATTATTTTCTCCAAAAATCTCTTAGAATTTAAAAATATTTTCTTGATAAACCGTAAAAAAACGAAACAATTCAAGTAATTATGTATTTCTGGGAATATTTTGGCAGTTTATTTTTGTGACTACCTGCTTCACGTTAAATGTTATCTTTTGAGTTAATGAAATCTCTTATTTTTTAAATAGTTGCAACAAATTTTATACGATAAATTCTATTCAATTGTAGCTATTATTGCGTAGACTGTATTTTACATTTTACCATTCGATTACCCATCAACCATTTTATTATAATTTCGTTTCGGATAAATCATTTATAGTTTCTATTAACATCAGAATCTGTGCAAACAGAATGCATATATATTTACTACTTTGCCTTAGGCCTTGGATAATGATCTGGAAAGAGATTTGACTACATAGAAAGCAAAAGATAAGTAAACAAATACTACTACTGATACTACTACCAATGATGATGTCTGGGTGGATCTAAGGAATTTTCTTTGGAGGGACAGAAAGCACCACTTCCTTTAATAGTTACTACTTAACAGACGGTGATGTGCAGAAGTTTGGTGCCCTAAGACAATTAGCGGGGTTTATAGGGCCTAGTAATGAGAAAGGAAGACATTTTAAATATGCAAAAACAGATGAAGCATGAAATAAACGCTTTTTTCAAATTAATTATAAACTAAATTTTTATTTCACTCTTTGACTGCCCTCCCTATATGGATGCCCGGTGCCGTCGCACCCTCTGCCCTCACTCCTACACGCAACTTTTAACATGAGCATTAAAGCGTAGGTTTGGTAACATAATAATTTGCTAACATAGTGAATTTGGTAATTGAACATATTAATTGTGAACAGTATTAAGAACTAGACGAGCTATCTCTAGTCAAATACCCTTGGGAAATGTATGAATCCATCTCTTCTTCCCCAGCCATGGGTTGAATAACAGGATAAACTGGCTTCTTTAGCCTTGGTTGGCAACCAGTCTGCTGCAGAAAGAAATGGCACCCTACTATGGGAAAATATCGTCAGATATCAAAAGATACATGATCGAACAAGCGTGTATGACGTGAGGCACTTAACTGACTGACCCTTTGGAAAGCTATCAATCCACCTATTCTCTCTACATCTCTGGGTTAAATAGTAAGACTTGTATATGAAAATCATTATTTCCAAGAAATTGTTAATACAATATTCACTCGCAAAAAAGAAAGTTTCTTACAATCCCAAAATATGTTTCGGTTTTAAATAACCTGCAAAAGGTTGATAAGCCGTAAAAAAACAAATCGATCAATCAAATTAAGTATGTGTCCTAGTTTCCATTTTCTGTAGAACTTCCTTGTTTGAGTTTTCTGATTACCGAGTATTGAAAAAATTATTTGGTGGTACTACTTTTGTTTGTTAATGTTTGGGTCCCGTTCCTATTTGTCGGTAACCTGTGATGGATTCAGATAAAAGAATATTGTATCTAAATACAAATCATCAAATGCTTTTTTTAAACACGTACCCGCAAAAAAAAAGTGTCAAAAGGACTGTTTTCCTTTGACACCGCTATTATTTTAACTGTCTTCACCCATCGACAATTTTTTTTTTTTTTTTTTTTTTTTTTAAAAAAAAAAGACACCGCTTACAAAATCAACATCGCCAGTTCCTTGACTGGGTGGGATCTTAAGCTCTCTCTGCATCCGAATAAACCTGACCAGTTCCCTCCACATATCTGAGGTTGAAAGCCAGATAGGTATGCATTCATACGTAAACCTGACGGAGCCCATCCCTCTCCAAGTCGAACCACAGCCGATATTCTCAGACTCGTGGCTGTTGATTTCGTGGCGGGATATCTTACAGCTGTGTGTTTTACATAAACTGCAGAAATCGCTTTTACGTTTTACGAGAATTTATTATTGTTAAAGAAAAAATATATGCAGAAAACGTTTATCACTTTCATCTACAGTGCTCGAACCAATAAAAGAAAAATACAATTGTGACATTTTTTTTTTGTTTAAAAACTGTCACAGTAATATAACAGCTGTTACAATAAAAAGAAAAGTATGTTCTTTTATTGATATTAGTTAAAAGTAGTGTAATGAAAACAGGACAAGAGATTCTGTCTAGTAATCGTTTATTCAATTAAGAATACTACTACTCATCTGACTTGACAGCGGAAGTATACAGCTTTTATAGCTTGGATTATCTAAGAGGAGATAATCCATATTCACAACATTCTCCCCCACCAAATTTCTCACTGATAGGGAAGAAAGTCCCTTAAATGTCCAGGCTCCCTACGAGTTCGCAGTGGCCGCCTCGGCAGTCCATGATTCGTGGTCGGGGTACTCGAACAGGGAGGCTCTTCAGTGCGAGCCTGTCTGTGGGCTCTAAAATACCTTGCTCCGAAATGTTTCCTTCTCAGAGGAGCAGGCCGTTCCGCGTCAGTCAGTCTCTGGATGAACACGTTTATTCGGTGCTAGCCCTTCATCTGTCAGAGTTTCAGGTGTTGGCCCATCCGAAGTGTCTGACGGGGCCTCAACGGAGACAGTGTCGTCAGACGGCGTGTCAGGAGCAATTTCAGTGCCATGATCTTCCGGAGGGGGTTCAGTGTCAGGGGTAGTTGGTCTGTCCTCAAGGGCTATCCACGGTCCGGGTACGTCTCCGGCCGGTGCTAGGTCCCTGGGAGACACATTAGACTCTGCATCTGCATGTCGTACTAGCGCGTACTGAGGGTTCGCCTCTACCTCGTCCACCAAGGGATCGTTCTTGGTGTAACGTGCATGTCGTCTCAGAAACACAGTACCGGGTCGAGAGAGCCAAGATGGAAGCGAAGCTCCCGCCGAACTCCATATTACTAGTTTAATTCAGTAACCCTCTAGCTTAAGTGTCTCTTGTGCCGTGTATTGGATGAACCCTATTCTATGTGCCATACCCCTTCATGACGTAGCGTTCACGTCTCTCCACAATTCCCTGTCCTTTTGTATCGCTTAGTAAATTTTATCTTTTTGCTATCGCTCTTAAACCGTGTTCTTTCAGGCTTATTAGATAGGTTATTCGGTGCTTTCCTCTGTCTCTCTTGCCTTCAGTATGCCATGTGAGTGTCAAATTTTCCAAGCCCTCTTTCCTCATTGTGTCCTAGAAATTTCAACCATCTCTGATTCTAAGTAGACATGTATTTTTTGTTTCCTTTTTCTCTAATATTTCACTGTTGCTCACATGTTTAGTCCCTTGTATTCTCAGCATCCTTCTGTAGAACCAGATTTTTGTTGCCTCAATTCTTTTCACCATCTATGATGAGATGGTCCAGCATTCACTGCCATATAAATGTTTCTTTCACTATTCCAACGCCTGAACATATTTCTCCAGTCACTTTCCCCAGGTGTCCGGATAATCGAGGAATTACTGTATTTTGGGATAGAGGGCACTTTTGTGTTGGTTAATGGTTAGGAAACGAGTCTGTTTTACCATTAATGAAAGGTCAGTTCGATTCTCGCTGAGTTCCTAATACTTGTGGCCTTTTGCCAAACCAAGTCTTAACCTGGTTTAACAGTATCTCTCATAGTTGACTTGTATTTATTTTCGTCTTATTTTCAGTTGCTTTTATGTGCAATTCTCAGATATAGAGCGTCCTGGGTAAGACGATAAACTACGTCCAACAACAAGGCCTCTGATCAGGTTTTGAGGAGCGTAGAACCACCTCTTAATTGCTGGTGTTCTCAGGTCCATTCTGACCCGGGGGTGGTAGCAACTGTTAGGTTCCCAGCTATGGGCAAATAGTTAACCCTGAAACTGAGGTAAAAAGCATTATAAAAGTGTAAACATAAGTTTTAATACCAGAAATACTTTGTAAAAAAATATTACCAGCAATATATTTTTGAAAAAAAAATATTACCAAAAAAAGATTTTTGACAAAACAAAATATTAGCATGTTGTCGGCATTACCCATTGAGGTTGATATGCCATAAAACACAACAAAACAAACCGAACCCAGATATTGATACGCGTTCGAGTCTCAGGAGGTTAATTTGTTTCACATTCATCAGGGAATTATAATGATTTGAGAGTAAGGATAAAAAAAAAAAAAAAACAAGCAATTGAGATTAAATACTTCTAAAATTTAATCATCCAATGCAATTTTAAAATGTTTACATATATATTCTCTGTACCTAACAGAGGGAAGCACAGTCTATTAGGAACAGATTTGTTTGTTTTTTTTTTTTGGGGGGGGGGTTGTTTTTTCTACCCTCACCAAGTTTACTAAGGCTACTCGTTTAATTTCGTATTTCGTGTCCTTTTAAATATTTTTCCGATTCCTCTTTTATTAAGACACTCTCCAAGTTTGTAGCTTATTGAGAAATTCCGACCCTCCCCCACCCGATTATTAAGACTTCGCTTGTATCAGAGACCCAAGAGTAATTGTACAAATAATTCATTTTCTGTGACGTGTCTCTTCAGAATGTTGGCGATCATGACTCTCCACAACTTCCTGTCCTTTGTAGCTCTTAGTAAATTCTTGTCTTTTTGTTATCTTTCCTAAACCCTGTTTCGTCATCCATTCACCTAAGCTCGCTAGGTAGGTTAAGCTTTTTTTCTTTATCAATTTATCTCAAACAAGGCGATAATGCCACTAAGACGCAAGGGGGCTACTGTGAGTGAGAGAATTAAGACTTTCTAAACAGGAAAACGAGGAATAAACCTCTCCTCCTATTCAAAAGACTGGAAAAGAGTGCAAACCGGGCAATAGGCGTACCTATCTACTCCTATTGAAATTTTCCTGTTTTTCTTGCCTTCAGTCCGTCCTGCGTGTAGCAAATTTTCCAAGCCCTCTTTCCTCATTATGTCCTAGATATTTTAACTGTCTCTTCCTGATATTTAATTATAACATCGTTTCTCACATGTTCAGTCCATAGCAACTCCACAATCCTTCTGTAGAACGACATTTGTTGCTTCAAGTCTTCATCTGTGAGGAGATTGTCCAGCATTCACTGCCATATAAGAGGACTGATATTGCATAACAGTTCAGTATTCTTTTATTTGAAAAACGTTAAAAGAAAGTATTTAAAAAAATTCTTTTTATAAAATATAAGGATATTTAATTTGATTGTATGAATGTTCGCTCCATATTCCGCAGAAATGACGAACATCGCGTAGCGACTCGCATATTTGGTCGAAAATGGATTGTCTGCTATAAAATGCAAAATTCAGCTAGACCTAACTTCTCAAGAGTGGTGCTGCAGTTTTATATGCAGCCTAGACTGCTGAACAGTAGCATTCTATTCGCTGCACTAGAAATTTATTTGCAGACGCCATATTGATAACATAATTGACTCCAGCGCCATCTGGTGATGTAGCATTCTGACGTTTCTATGACAACGCTGATAAATCCTGAATTCTATTTTATCACTTCTGTAACGTGACAAGTGGCCATCCTGCTTTTTCTCTATCGAATTTCTGACAAGAAGCCAGATCGGGCTAAAATGGCGTCCGTTTTTCGTTTTATTGGAAACTTAGTCGTAAAACAACAGATAGACGCTCAGATTAGTAGTAATCGAAACTTTCTATTAGAGGAAGCATTGATAGTCATTAGTAATTGACTATTATTTATTTATTTATTTTTTTTAATTTTAGTTTTTCATAGTAACTCCTCAGTTTCTGATCGTTACTAATATTACAAGTGTCTGTAAAACCTACAACATATGTTATGGCGGTGCATCCATGCCAAATAATGAAGCGTAGCTATGAATGATTAGATTTAGTCATCTGTTAATCGTAAAGAAATGCTGACAGTCTCAGTGAATGGATGTCATTTTCATCATTCCAAGCAAGCGAAGAGGTTTTAAAGAAAATAAAAGATTTATCTGCTTACTTTTTTAAAATTATACTCTCGTATTATATATTGATTATTTTGATTTGGTAAAATACATATTTTAGGAAAATCTATGAAATGGAAAAATCTGAGTTGACTCGTTTCTTTCTTTAGGACTACATCGAACTAAAGTGATAGATACGTTGATGTGATTACACGTACGCATAAACGAGAAGAGACGCTGAAATTTTAAATTAAAAAATTCTTTCTTTTTCAATATGTTTTGGTATATATAGTCTAGACAATTTCGTTTACTTTCTTTTTGTTTGATCCCACATTGTGATAACAGATCTGCCAAAAAAGGCGAAGTATTGTAAGAATACATGGAAGTAAATGGAAGTAAATTTACTGTGGATGATCTAGTGATTAAAGCAGTTTCGTCTTGGTAAATTGTTTTCTATTTTAATTAAAGTAGCATTTTTTAAACAAAATTATGGTCACTCATTACAGTGAGCAACTAATTCATTAAGTATGTTCTTTTGTAATGATTCTTTTGTAATATAAAATTTTTTAAATATTCATATAAAATTTATTTAAATTTTTTCAACTGGTTTAAATTCTTTGTTCAAGTATTAGTATTATTTTAAAATTTAAATTTTCTTTATATACGGTTATATTTATATAATAATATAATATATTATATATATATATATATATATATATATATATTTTATATATAGATATATATATATATATATATATATATATATATATATATATATATATATATATATAATATATATATATATATAGATATTTATATATTTTGTATCATTATCTATATATATATATATATATATATATTATATATAGATATTTTTTTTTTCATTCAAATTTCAAATCTTTTTTGATTCAAATGTAATCTTTCAGGACAATTTTTTCATATTTATTATGGTCACTATTTGATAGATATTTATTTATTACTATTTGCCTTTTTTCTTTTTTTTTTTTTTTTTTTTTTTTTTTTAGGTTTGTTTGTAATCATCGCTTGTTTTGTTGTCCTTTTTTTTCTTTTGAAGATGTCATTTGACTTGCTTATTTTATTACAAATATTTAACATATTGTATTGACTAAACTTACGTTTGGCTCTAATATCCGAGCTTTATTTAAGAGGACGCCTTTTAAATTGTAGAGATGTCTCGAATTCTAACACTTATTTTGTAATATTTCTCATTGACGTAGTGTCGATGGTTATCAACCGTTAAAGATTGGCAACTTATTAATTAAAACCTTGTAATTGCCACCAACAGCAAAAATAATACCATCGAGACAATTCTCTAGGACTCGTGGTATATAAAAAAAACCCCCAAAAAACAGGAATTATGAGTTCATAACGATAACATTACATGTTGTCTCCAAGAAACCAAAATCAATGAAGGACTTGATATTAATATAGGAGTTAGATAACACAAGTTAATAGGTTTCTAAACAGATAGTAAATATTATGGAAATGATTTTGTTACCAATGTTAAATCGAAGAAAAATATCTATATAGATTAGACGAGCAACCATAGTAGGGCAGGTCGATCATGGAACAGTGATATTGCACTCGATTTGAAAGTTGGAGTTTGACATGATTAATACTAACGCAAAATATTATTTTCCAAATCCTTACTTTTTTTTTTTTTTTTTTTTTTTTTTTAAAGGAAACTAGTTTAAAGATTAAGTTTAGGTACAAAATCGAAGCGTTGGAATTTTATTCCGTTGATCAGCGAGAGCACAGCCTTATAAAATTTATAATCTATTGAAGCCTTATAAATTTTATATGGACAAGATCCATGGCACATTATTACTAAATCATTCTGTCATCAAATAAGACTTTCATTTACTTCAAAGGGAAATTATACTGGACAATTTTAACTATATTATGCTGGTATGTTATGTAGTTTTAGTGTGATTTTCAAAAAGCAAATCAAATTTAAAACATTTTGTCTTTTTGTTCCCAGGTGTATTATCATCAAACAAATGATTTAACAAATCTTATTCTTCTGAGTAGCTTTTTTTTTTTTTTTTTTTTTTTTTTTTTTTTTGTAATCTTTTACATATTTTTTTTTTTACTTCTCGAATACAGCAAAAAATACCTATTTTACTTGTGGTGATTCATGATTAGAATTCTGGCTTGAATATATTTTCCATTCTATATATATCTAATACAATATTAACTTTATTTGGATTTATTCTTGAAATAGTTAAGTTTTGAAGTTTGTACTCAAAAACTTGTGCCAATTAAGTATTTCTAACTAAACTTAAAATTGGTAAAAAGCTGTGAATGTAATTTTTTGGTGTCAATACTTATCACATCAAATACCAGTTTTCAAACTGAGTGCAATGTTGATTTTTTTTTTTTTTCAAACTGCACAAGTATACACATTGATCAAGGACATTAAAAAAAAAAACTCTTTCGTAAGAACTTTGAAGGCCTGTAATATTTTCTTGACTTGGCACAGAACAGTGACATTTGACGTGTACTGCTAAGAGTTGTTTACAAAATTGGTAAAGATGAGAAACCAACACTGATTTGCAGTCAAAACGGTTTTCATGTTTATTTTTACTACTGTCTATACTATACAGTTGGTAGAACCGAATACAGAGAACTGGTGCACAAGTTTTGAATTCGAAGTTGATCTTTCCTAGACTGATGGCCACCCAAGGATATAGGATCCTGTCTGTGCTATTATTTACCCATAACTGGTTGGAGAAGAGATATGTAATGAACTCTACTGAAATTCGAACTTGGCCTCCGATTCCGCTATCCATTACGCTTAATTTGATATATATATATATATATATATATATATATATATATATATAAGGAAAATTAATTCCTTTTAATAATATGTGGAAATAACCAATCTTAAAAACGATGAATGTCAACGAGACCGAAAACACATGTAGCAAAAATGATATCGGAAATATAAAATATATATATATATATATATATATATATATAAATATATATATATATATATATAAAAATATTTGTAATTTTCTCTTTTTTAAAAAACGTTTGTAATTTTTTCTTTTTAAAATATTATAAAATCCTTAGAAAAATATATATATATATATATATATATATATATATATATATATATATATATATATTGTAACAGCAAAATTGTCCAATTTTTAGATTAATAATTTCTAAGATATCATCAATGGTTCAAAATTTAAAGATATCTTACTGGAATTCTCTTTGGTTTTTATAATACTATTGGACTCTTTGCATTAAAAATATATAATTACTCTCCAGACTTAACAGAAGAATTGTGATGAAATCGTTCCTAAACAAAAATCACATGTTCATCATTAATTCTAGGATATAGGATCGAAAGTTCATAATGAAGGCTTGAAATATAAGTTATATATATATATATATATATATATATATATATATATATATAAAATATTATTATTCCATGATCATTTTCAAACTTATTCAAGATGATCTTTGCCCTCTCTAACCTAATTTTCTGTCCTGAAGTAACAAGGTGCCTCACATTTAATGTACCATTTCATTTTCAAGTCTGCTTTTTCAACTGTCATAGGTGGAACTCCTCACTAACGTGCCAAAGGTCTTATGAATTGAGTTGGATCTTTTCTAATTGATCTCTTTAGCTCTAAGTTGAAATAAGGCCCCTCTCTTTCTGATCCCGTTTTCCTCATTACTGTTTCCTCATTTTAAAACTTATTCACCGTTCTCTTGATGGTTCTTGAATGGATTTTGAAGGTGAAAGCCATGTTATGAATGTTGGTATCATTACTGATGGCCTGAATGATGTTTTTTTTTTTCCTTCTCACCATTGATCATTTGAGAAGACAGTGGATCTGACACAAAACTATTTTAACATGTTCTCTTTCTAGCTGAATGACTCAAAGGTTTTTCAGTGATTCTTGGTGAAATGGTATCAAGATGGCTACACGTCTTATTTGAAAAACCCAAAAAAATTTGTTTTTTAGACTTTTTTAGATTAAACATTTTGTGGGAAAATAATTATTATAACACCTATATTTTTTAAATAACGATATTTATATATATAATATATATTATTATAGTAATTGTAGATAAACAGAGAAAGTGACAAATTAACAATCTTTTTTACATTTTTTTTTTTTTGATCTTATTTTATTTTACGTTGTCATACCTTGAGTACCCAAACTAAAAAAATCTAAATTCAGAAAGACGTGACGCGTTATTCTCATTATTTCGACCAGGTCTACCTTGGTATAGCTCATTCACACAGAGGCGAATCATATATATGTATCTATTTCTATGTATTCCATTAGTAAGAATGTATGTATGCAGTTGTAGTCTTCTCAATAAATGCTATTTATTGATAACAGACATCCGATAATATAGATTCCTCGATTACTATGGATCTATAACCTATATATCTATATATTATGTATATATTTCCTACATATTCTGCATTTCTTATATAAGATATTATGTTCATATTTATAACAGTAAGTGTAATTGCGCTCCTATGGGCCGTATATATTGACTAAACATTAGTAAGACAAAATATATAGCTATAAAGCTCAATATGTATGCATATTTATATATGTGAATGATATATCCAAGAAGATTTATCCTATATTGATAGGTCTTTTTTATTTGCTATTGATATATTGCTTATCACCCGAAAATGTAATGGGGACCGGTTTATTTATGATTACACAAACATGTAACATTTGGATTAAATTATAGATGTAGTAATTTCAGTATGACCTGACATAAAATAGTGTTATTTTCGTTCGTTAATTACTTGTGCACTTTTTACCAGCAAACAGGAACATTTAAAAACAAGTTAACCACTCAATAAATTTCTATTATACTGGCATTGAAACATTTTTTTTTTATAACATTAATAACATTATTTTCATTTATTGGGCTTTGTCACTAAGAATTGATATTTATTCGGCAAAACTTATTCATACAAATGGCAGATTATTGGAGAATTCTATTATAATTTAACTTTCTCTCAAAACCTTGAGACGGTAATTTTAATAACAATTGTTCTTTCGTTTTTGTTCATATAAATGGAGTATATGGTTTTTTGCTCTAATGAGAAATAAATTTAGAGATAAATTAAACTTGAAAAGTTTTATAAATCTTCATATATATTTGGTGGCCACTGAAAAATATGATAAATTCAAAAGAGTCGAGAGAACCGTTGAAATTGATGTCGATATAGATGTAACTGAAAAATCCAGGTGGAATTTCACACATTCCATCAATCCCCAAAAATCGTTCTTCTTTGAAAAATATAAGGTATCTTAACATTCAAAATCAGTGAGTTGTTTAGCCATATATATATATATAAACGAAAGACGAAAGTCGTCTGCAAATAACCTTTAAATGATAGCCAAAAGATATAGCAGCAATTAATCAATCATAAAAAGAACCAATCAGAGTTAAGTTATTACGTAGAGAGTCGAATGATTATTCAAGGTTATGAATATTCAAGAAATTTGTAAGGTTATTCAAGGTCAATTATTCCTGAAAGATAAAACAGTAAGAATAATTTTTTTGACTGGGCACATGAGTCCTTATCCCATCCCAGTATTTTATTTGAACCAGTATTTTAATTTTTATTGCATAAATGCATTTTTTTAGTAATATCACATATCAGTAATAATAATTCTATTAACCTTAAAACGAAACAACGAGTTTATAGGTTTAAAATAATAAAATCAACTTGAGATTTTTGCGATTAAATTTATGTTTCTAATTTGGATTCAATGTCTGTACTATTTATAAAATATAATGGCAATTTTTGGAGAATTTTATTATAACTGAACTCTGTCTCAAAACCGTGAGACGGTTGCCTCGACGAAAAAAAAAACCCCGTTTTTGTTCAAAAATCCGTCAGCTTGGTTTTCCTTTAATATCTCGTTCGTTAAACATTTGGGAACGTCTATAAATGTAGGTATAAAAAAAAAAATGTTTATAATATGAATCGAATATTTACGATTCACGAACAGACCCCAATCAGATTATCTGTACTTTCGGATTTTTTAAAAGACTCCTTGACTACAAATAATGATTCTTATCTAGAATCTTCTATGAATGAAGAAACCTTTAAAAACGTGAAATAAAATTAATAATCTATTGGCAGTTTCATTTTATAATGGTTTGAATCAAGAATCGATCGAAAGGATTTATCTAGTCCTGGGCCGATAATAACACATCCAGCAGCAAGGCCCTGATCCTGAGAATGGCGTTTTTTTAGAAAGTGGATATGAAATTGCTGACGTTTCCACCTAGAGTCTCGAGTTGATAGCATTATTTATTTTTTTCCAATTATGGGTCAATAGTGAACTTCCCTGTTAAAAATCTCCCAGTACATTTTTTTATAATAAAATGAGAATCCCATATATCTTATTAAAATGAATATCAATTCAATTCTAGAAAAACTATAAAAATATATTTTTATAAAAATTACTAGTAGTAAATAAAGTTATTCCCTTGTAACAGAAATATATATTCAAAATTTAATAATACCATAATGTTTCGTTTGAAAAATAAAATTTAAAAAGATTATTGTTTAAATTGATGGACACGTTCAAACTTAAATCGTTTTTTTTTTTTTGTTGTTTTTTTAAATTGGTCAAAAACATTAAACTCAAACAAAACGTTGTTTTTGATCGTTACGAGTCTACCATATTGAATAGAATTTTTATTATAAACAATTGTCTTGTAAATTCAATTTTTTAAAGAATGTAAAAATAAAAAAAAATATTCAAGACAATAAGAAACACTACTGAAAAAAAAAAGTTAGTTTTGTTGAAATCGGTTGAAAAAAATAAAAAATCAGATCCCAAATAAAAAATGAACACAAAATTAAAGACCTTACTTTTATAATTAGTATAACTCGATATAAATTGTCAATGAGTAATTAAGGTCGCGATGCCTCCTAATTAAAAAAAAAATTGATTTCTAAAAAAGTTCATATTTTCTATTTTTGCCTGTTCTGTTTTTACCACCGCAAAGTTTTTTGAATCAGTGCTGTGATGTCTTGTTGAAATTGGTTGGAAATGTTGGCGAAATTCGATCCAATTTCCTACATACACACACACACACACACACACACACACACACACACACAATTTGACACACACACAACCTCACACAACCTGGGTTTTATAATAAGTATGATTAGCAAAATTGTCTTTTATGATCGACACAATTTTACCATAGAAAATAAAATGTACAGTTTTAATTTGAATATTTTGTATATGGGCAACATTCTTTGAAAATCTCTTCATTCAAGCCGTTAGGTATGTTATTTAATACTGTTTTTATAAACAGAGCATTTAGTTAAATTTCTTGTATCTATAAAAAGAACGTTAAACCTAAAAAAAATTCCATAAACTATATATATAAAAAAATGCATTTTCCTCATGCATGATAGAAACTAGTCGAGGAATCTGATTGAAACAATAAAAATGAAAAAAATTATTTAATATACAACCCAGTGTTATCAAAAGTATTTTATTTCCTTTTTTTTCAAAATATATATATATATATATATATATATATATATATATATATATATATATATCCATTCATATGTTGGTGATCATGGGGAAAGTATATTTTGTCCAAAGTAATCTTAAGAACTGTCTGGATCCATTTTTGAAAATCTTTGAATTATATATAAGGCAGACTAGGTTCTTCTTGCC
Source organism: Acanthosepion pharaonis (assembly GCA_903632075.3). Classification (NCBI taxonomy): domain Eukaryota; kingdom Metazoa; phylum Mollusca; class Cephalopoda; order Sepiida; family Sepiidae; genus Acanthosepion; species Acanthosepion pharaonis. The sequence goes on along the minus strand of CAHIKZ030002760.1, from coordinate 25,803 downwards.
TTTGGTGAAATAGCTCAATCAAAAAAATGAAATCACTGAATTTAATAAAAGTTGTCTTTTCGACATTTCGTTGTATAACCTTGGTCCGTTATTTTTTTCCCATATTCGTTCTCTAAATAAACGTTGTTTGGTTTGACAAAATTTTTTTCCCAATTTCCTCATTAAACAAATCACCAAGTGTGGGTAATTATGTGAACAGTTTTTTCGGTACTGTTTTTCCCTAATGCGCTAAAAGTGTCATTTTTTTTTTTTTTTTCTAAAGACAAGCCTTTAAATAATTTTGAAAATTATGTTCTAAAAAGTGTCAGAAGCGCATATTTCTCTTTCCTCATTATGTTCTTAGAAATTTTCAGGCCGGTTTTAAAAATAAATTTTATACCATTTTAATTTATAAATGGAACGTCTTTTTCCAAATATGAGTATCCTCAAAAACTAACGTTTGACACTCTTATAATATACCGAATGCAAAAGTTGAAGACGGCCCGATAGGGAAGATAGAGACATTAAATTGATCCATAGAAATAGTACAATGAATAGGATGATTGGAAAACCATGATCATAATCCTGAATGAAAATCACAAAAAATTAAAAAGTAGAAAAAAACATGAAAGAAAGATTAGTTTGTTTTTTTTTAACCCTAGAACACTAACCATGGGTATAATATACCCTGCGCAAATTTTCCTATTTTTAATTACAATTTTCAGTACCTGATTTTCTTACCTAAATGTTTTTCAGTTCCTATTAATGTTAACTCAAAGTACAAAGTTTGAAGAGCCTACATGTAAAATATTCCAAAAAGATTTATATTTAATTTTTTTTTTTTTTTTTTTTTTCAAAATCGGGTGTGATATACCCATGGTTAGTAGTGGTGTAACTTTAATTGATGGTTAGTGTTCTAGGGTTAATTAATAAGTAACGTTTTATTCTTGATTTTTGTCATATTATGATCCTACTTGGGCACCTCGACGTGGTGTAATGGTTAGCAAGCTTGTTTCGCTAGATCAGTTACTACTGAAAAGTGAGTTCGATCCTCACTAGGTGCCCCATACTTTCGGCCTTGTGCCACATCTAGAAAATAACTACTACTTAATGTCCAACCTCGAGCCTAGATGCTTGGCCATTTAGGAATGGTAGATAGTGTAAGCTTTGATGTTGCGGGTGGTGTCATGGATAAAGACTCGGAATTGTTAATCGGAGAGCCAGGTTCCAATTCCAGTTGGGTTTGTTATATTCACTTTCGCACAAATATCTTTGGGAAATGTATGAATCAACGTCTTCTGTCTCCGGCTATGGGTTAATTAGTGAAACTTGTATCGCTAAATCATGGCTTTAAATAACCTACAAAGGGTTGATTAAACCGTAGAAACGATCAATCAATTGAATGTTTATTCTCTCTTGAAGTTACATGTGCTATTGTTATATAGGAATAGTGTCGCTACCAATACATGAGTTTGAACATAGATCGCCAGTTAGCAAACACAGGCGATACCATCATTGAATTAAGTACACCACGTGACCACAGGAAGTGTGTGTGTGTATATATATATATATATATATATATATATATATATATATATATATATATATATATAAAACCTACATATATAGGAGGTAGCGTGTGTGTAATTGATCGCATTTCTATTAGGATTGCTATTCTCTACTGTATTGAGTATGCTATTCGGATCACTATACGAGTGAGTATTATCGAGCAAGTATTATTAGCGCGAGTGTTATTCGAAGGCGTCTGACACCAGTATTGTTCAATGGCGTACTATAGTTGTATCTGATATTACATATCTCTACTACACCGAGCATCACAAAAGCTATCCATTTTAGTATCTTTTGCTGTTGAAAGTTCTCTAGTGATGTTGTTTCTATTATCTTGTACTATTTAAAATCATTCCACTCCCTACCTACAAAAATGTGCTTACAAAATATTTAGATTTTTGCATTAAATAACCCATAAAGGTTGGTATGCGACTAAACATACCAACCAACCTACTTGATGCCCGAGTACTTTTCAGTCGTAATTGATCTAGCGAGACAAGCTTGCTAACCATTACACCACGTCGAAGTTCCCAAAATGATTTTCTAAGCGTATCTTAGATGTGGCACAAGGCCGAAAGTATGGAGCACCCAGTCAGGATCGAAGTCACGTAATTGATCTAGCGAGACAAGCTTGCTTAAACATTACACCACGTCGAGGTGCCCCAGTAGGATCATAATATGATAAAAATCAAGAATAAAACGTTATTTATTAACCCTAGAACACTAACCACCAATTAAAGTTACACCACTACTAAGGGTGTGAGGGATACGCAAGCAGTATCTGAATAAAGAGAAATGGTTCATATAGGTTTAAAAATTTTGTTAACCTTTGCTGGACGGGAAGGTGAATTGATTTAAAAAAAGATGAATCCAAATTCTAAAACATAAATCCTATTTTGTTGGTAACTTAATTCTCATCCACTGACAAACCCTTTTATTTTTCATTCATTTGCGAAGCATTTCTACAGTAAAATATCTTGTATTTTACATTATACATATAATAGCCTTATTCTGCCAGTAACACTTGTATTAAATCCTCATCACTTACAATCCCTTTTTTCCATTTACGGTCTATTTCTGTAATGTAATTACTTAAAAGGATTTTACATTTGTCCTGATTTCACGTTTTAATTCTCTATTCAGCAAAACTGGTAAAATGTGAAAACACAATGAGAAAATATATTATAAAAGGATTTTTTTTTTCTTTTAGTTGGTTGAGGATATTATGACCCTACTTGACTCCCTGGCTGTGTGGGATACGCAAGAAGAAACTGAATGGAGAGAAATGGTTCATATAGGTTTAAGAATTTTGCTAGCCTTTGCTTGTCAACCAGAACTTGAGGTAAGCTTTTTTTATATTTAGACTTTAGAGAAGTGCCTATTTGTCAATGTGCTTTTTCTTTCTTTGACTATTTAACCCATAGATTCCGGTCCTGACCCAGACCGCATTTGGTACATTTGACATGTAGACAAATCATGGAACGTGTAAGTTTCTTTTTAAGCAGGTGGAAATTTGGGCTTCTCTAGAGGGAAAGGTCCATTACTTAATTCTTGACCACTGACAATACCTTTTATTTTTCCCTTATTTGCAGAGAATTTCTGCAGTAAAATATAGTCTTTTTACATCATAGTATAATAAATTTATTCTGCCAGCAGCACTTGCATTAATTCATTAAGACCAGTGACAATTCTTTTTCTTTCGGATTTTAAATATATTTCTATAATAAACCGTTTCCTTTAGTAAACGGAATATCAAGATTTGTTCCAAATCCTTTCTCTTGGTAAAAACTAACAACCATAGTGTGATTTTTCTAAGCGCTGCTTAGATGTGGCACAAGGCCGCAAGTATGGAGCATCCAGTGAGGATCGAACTCACTACTCGGTCGTAATTGTTCTAGCGAGACAAGCTACGCCGACGTGCCCCCCCCCCCAAAAAAAAACAAACAACCATAATGAAGATAACTAATGTGAATATTTAACTGTAAATTATGAAAGACAATTTCCCTTACCCGTAAAATGAGAGTAAAAGTAATATCAAATTAAATTTTATATATTTGATAATTAAGAAATTCCGTACAGGAAAAAAAAATTAGTGGCAAAATTTGATGTTTAACCTTTTCTTAAACAGATTGGCTAGATTTTTATTTTATTATTATTATTTATTATTATTATTATACTTTTAATATTATTTTTTTCTAATAAATCAGTCTGGGCAAAATGATAGCAGCGGTATGTTTTAAAATTATTGCTAAATTTTTTTTTTCTTTCACCTATGTCAACCAGGCATAGATTTACGAATGTTTCTTAGCATTTTGATAAATTTTAAGTTCCCAATACAAGACTCGAGAGACCCTCTTAAAATGATTATGGTAGCAGGAAGTGAAAATTATGAAGATGAGGATAGTAATTTATACACAGGTGAAGTGGTTAAGATTGTGGTGTTCAGAGAAGCACCCACACGAAAGCCTGTTCCATAAAGTTGCAACTCTTGGAGGAAAGCTGAGTCGAACATTTTTTTGGAACATGGAAAAATAGTGTTTCGACTCGGTAGCAGCGTGTGTCCAAAGCTGTAAAGGTCTGAACTGGTGGAACTAAAGAATGGAACCGTAAATAGATGTGCAATTATAATTAAGTTTTTCATTCCCATTTGATGAAATGGAAGCTGAAGATCTAAAAAGACTGTTTATTCCTGAATTTCTTGTCACTTCGCAAATAATGTATTTGACGGCATATACATAATTATCTCCTTTTCTTTCCTTGAGCAATTTTTATCCACTGTCGGCCTGCTAAGCCAGTTACAGCTTCACCAGCGCCCCGTTGGCCAGCATTACCTGTTCCCACCTCCCACAACGAGGATGAGGGGTTGGGCTTTGCGAGGTAATTCAAATATCTGGGCAGCATATTTACTGAAAACGGCAAGCTAGACAGAGAAATCGAGACCAGATGTCAGAAAGCCAACGCAATCAGTTACCAACTTGCACTTCTTCTAAAACATCCTAGCATTTCCAAACTAAACCCTTGGGTATGGTATGAATCCATCTCTTCCCCTCCCAACTATGGGTAAAGTAGCAGGATAAACCTCCTAGACCAGATGTTTTGGGTGGCGACTGGTCTAGGAGGAAGACTAACCTGAATTCAAAACCTGAGTGGTCAGCAACTGAACCCTGCTCTCTCATCAGACCCTGGTCTGATGAGGAGGGTAAATCCCAGCAGCACAGCTAACAAGAACTGTTAATAGGTAGATGAACGCCTCAGATCAACTGCCATTCACCCCAACTATGGGTTAAATAACCTCACCAACTCTCGAGTGGCCAAGTGTGGTAATTACATTCTTTTTTTTTTGTTTTTTATTGTGCTGGTTGGAGATATTCGATTTCATGGAACTATTATCAAAAAGGGGGGCACAGTGAAGTATAAGAGTTGTTGGGACCGGAGAATAAGTCTCTTATATCCGGGTTTGGTCTATTTTGTTTAGGTAACACAGGCTCTAATTTGGGACCAGAGAAATTTTCTCTTGTATCCGGGTTTCTCTTGTATCCGGGTTTCTCTTGTATCCGGGTTTCTCTTGTATCCGGGTTTCTCTTGTATCCGGGTTACACTGTAGTTGGCTAGAGTTTGGATTGAGGAATTGGAGAGACAACTTTGAATTGCAGTCGACTTCATTACATTCACTTGTATGCAAATACCTTGGGAAAGGTCTGAATCCATCTTGTCCCCTTCTGGCTATGGGTAAAATAGCAGGACAAGCCTTCTAGACCAGATGTCTTGGGTGGCGACTGGTTATATTCACTTATACACAGATATCCTTAGGAAATTTATAAATCCACCTGTTTTCCAGGTATGGGTTAATTAGTAGGATTTGTAACAATAAATGATTATCTTCAAAAAATTCTTAGAATCTAAAAGTATTTTCTGATTTTAAATAAGTTGCAAAAGGTTAAGTTGTAAAAAGAAAAACAAATTAATCAATCAAAACTCTTCGGGAATTCCAGGGAAATCTGTTGAGAAAAACTGTCCTAAGGAAATAGAAATTCAAACTCGGATTTATTCTTTACATTTGTATATTCTTTTCTATTATAGATTAATGAATTTGGGAATATTTTGCAAAGAACCTCATTAAATGACCTTTACTAGTTTCATTAAAAATACACCCATATACATGGGTGGTATATTCTCCTTAGCAGAAACTGGTGTCTCTATAATAATTATGGCATGTAGGAAACACCTGCATCTTGACTGTACTTTTCTATTCTAGTTCAATAGAAAGGAATCAATACTAGAAAGTGATGTTGCCATAAGCGGCTGGAATTATTGCTCTTCACCAAATAACTAGCATTAAACCTTATGTGTTAGCTATTGTTAGTTTTAGAACAGCATGGAAAAAGAGAGGTTCTGATTGAATATACAGTTTATTGTTGGCACATTCTGGTTGCAGTCTTGTGAAATTTTTGTCTCAATATAATATTGAATGGATACAAAATCTAACAATCTATAAAACTGATATTTCTTTTTATTATATTTTAAACATTTATTATTATTATTATTAACACTTATCATTGAGATAAAGATTGTATTCTGTAATATCAATGGATCTGATATTTCCTGCAATTTCCAGTGTTATTTTCAATATATTTGTTTATCAATAACAAGTGGTATCAGAGTTATTTCCACTTTGCAGTTTTTTCCATAACTTTTCTCATATGCAACAAGTAGTTTTCATTTAGCGATTGTATCTTACAGAAATATCTACATGGACATTTCATTTTATTCTTATTTGGATATTGTAATCAAATTTGTTTTCTAAAAGAAAATAGGATTTCAGAATATAAGTAAAGATATATATTTATACTGATACATCTATACAAATTGTATAACCTACAAATAAAAAAACAAGATACTTTATATCTATATTTATGTAATGTATAAACATAGATATTACTATATATATATATATATATATATATATATATATATATATAGTAATATCTGATACGGTGGTGGGTAAAAGTAGTAAAATCAGAAAGTTTGATTAATAAATCGTGTATTATTAATAAATGTAGGGCGTGGATAGAGAATTCCCTTAAAATATATTTATATATAAATATTTCCTACTTTTTTTAGTTTTGAATGTTTTCATGGCATCCAGAAAGAGTTTGAAACATAAATTGTCTAATGTATTCTAAGCACTTTTTAGCTTTCAGGGCAATGTTTATCGAAGAATTTTGGTGCATTAATAAGGACACGTCAAGAAGCAACCATTGTGTCTCTTTGGTGATTTTCAAGTATCTTGTCCTTACGAGTCAGCACATTTTGTGTTGAATTTTTCAAGTCTCTTGTCCTGTATAAAATACATTTAGAATGTTTGTCTCAACTTGAATTACATTTTTTATTGATGTTACTTTCTCATGGTTACATCGTTTTACAGTTTATAAAGAATAAAAGTTTTATTTTTTTAAGTATTTGTCAGATTCTTTTTGTATTTTTATTGTTGTTGGTTGTTGGTGATATTTGATTTCATGGAACTATTATCAAATAGAGGCACAGTGAAGTAGTTTGGATTGAGGAATTGAGAGACAATTTTGAATTCCAGTTGAATTCATTATATTTTTTACATGCAAATACCCTTTGGGAAAGGTATGAATCCATCTCTTCCCTCCCAGCTATGGGTAAATTAATAGATAAACCTCCCAGACCAGATGTTTTGGGTGGCAACTGGTCTAGGAGGAATAACCTGGATTCAAAACCTAAGTGGACAAGTGGTCAGCAACTGAACCCAGCTCCCTCAACAGACTCTGGTCTGATAAGGAGGGTAAATCCCAGAAGCACAGTAAACAAGAACTGTTAATAGGTAGATGAAATCAGATCAACGGCCATCCACCCTAACTATGGGTTAAATAACCTCACCAACTTGTGATTGGCCAAGTGTATAATTAAATTCTTTGTGTTTCATTGTTGTGATCGTTGCTGATTTTTGATTTCATGGAACTATTATCAAAAAGGGGGCACGGTCAAGTACCTGGATAGAGTTTGGATTGAGGAATTGGAGAGACAACTTTGAATTCCAGTTGAGCTCATTACATTCACTGCAAATACCCTTGGGAATTCCTTATGTTTCCTTGACCATTTTTTTTTTATCCACTGTCGGCCTGCTATGCCAGTCACAGCCTCACTAGTTCACCGTTCACCAGCATTACTTGTTTTCACAACCCACAATGAGGACGAGGGGTTGGGCTTTGGGAGGTTAAAACACCCTAGCATTTCCATGTGCACCAAGGCAAATCTTATCAACGCCATTTTCCTACCAACGCTGACATATCAGTGCCAGATATGGCCCCTAACAAAAACCCTTGAGGAAACTGATCACTTTTGAGATAAAATGCCCGAGGAAAGCATTGAACAAGACCAGGCGAGACAAGATCAGGAATGAGGCAATAAGAGATATGGTAGGAGCAATACCAATCATACAATTCGTCGAACGACAGAGGATCAAGTAGTTCGGACACCTCACTATCAACCAACCAGCCCTACGAGCATACACCCTCAGGTGGTCTGGCTGGAGAATGAGAGGCAGACCAAGAGGACGCTGGAGCGACTCAGTGACACTCTCAGAGCTTACGAGATCTCTCCTTCAGGCCACTCGCCTTGCCGCTGACAGCCGACTGTCTCTCCCCGCGACGCCTAACAGCACAAGCGGAAGGGAAAAAAAAACTAAACTATATACATAATTATATTTTGTTTTATAAGCAACTGGAGTTATTCAAAGTTTAGAGTGAGGCGATTCTGAGAGACTTAGAAGTCCTACATGGATTCATTATTGGCCGTCAAAATCTGAACAACATAGCATATGCAGATGACACAGTGTTGATAGGTGACATAGAAAGGAGACTACAGGAACCCTCACAGAATGTAGTAAAAGAAAACGGGAAGAAAGAATTAAACATCAATTGTGAGAAAATCGAATGTATGGTCTTCAGCAAAAGGGACAGACCAACATGCGAATTACAAATTGGAGATGTCAAAATCAAGCAAGAACGAAAATTTAAATATCTAGGTAATGGAAAATGTGACACCGAAATCCGAAGGAGCATTGGGATAGCGAAAGTTGCCTTTTAAAATCTAAGCTAAGTATTAACAGGAGAAATTCGTTAGAAACAAATAAGAGTGACCAACTCTTACGTAATGTTGGTCCACCTCTATGGCATTGAATTCTGTAAAATCTCAGATGAAGATACTTGAGGTAACAGAAAGAACTTTTTTCAATATTATTAATTTGAGCTTTTCTTCTCTGGTTCCGATGATTCAAATTTTGAGGAAATTCAATTTCATTTTTTTAATATTTTCAAAATACTGCTATTATTACTAGTGTATTAGTAGTGTCGAAATTAACGGCAAGAAGGAATTATTATAAGTAACGTTTTATATTGTAACTAATTTTCGTTTAATCCAAGTACAATTTTGAACATCATCACTTCTATGCGTTATTTAATGCGGAAATCTAAATATTTTGCACGTAATTTTATGCTTTCAATCTAAAGGCAGGTTTTCTTTTAGATATATATTTTGTAGATCATAAAATATATTGTTGGTAATTTTACTATAAAATATGTATTTTTATATTTTAAATGTTGTATTCGTTATTTTGCTATAAAAATGTATTGTTGGTCATTTTATTATAAATGTACTGTTGATTTTTATTTGGGGGTTCACTATTTGCCCATAGCTAAGACCCATTGACAGGTGTTGCTGCCTGATGTAGTTTATCATCATCCTGGGAACAATAGAAATAGATGTATTTTATCAGAGAAATGTGGAATTAAAAAAAAAATCCCAACTTTTGACTTGCATTTAAATTGCAGATACCAAAATAAAACAAGTAAATTATGCAAATTCTGAGAAGAAATCTTGTTAGTAAAGAAAGAAAATGCGACACTTTTAAACTGTAAATGATTGAAATAGTGAAAAGTCTTGAATTCTGTCGAAGGTAAGCAAATATTTTAAAAAAATGAAAAAATTTTAACGTATAAACAAAGATTTTAAGTACAAAATGTTTATGAATTTATGAAAACCTATTCAGGGTAGAAAAAATGAACAATCTCCTCACAGATGAAGAAGAAACTTGAAGGAATAGCAATGTCGTACTACAGAAGGATGTTGAATAGGTACCATGGACTGAAAATGTTATGAACTTCAATATAATTTTGAGAAAATAGAACCAAAAAAAGTGGACTTATATTTAACATCAGGAAACGGTCGTCCGGCATACATACACATAATTAGGAAAAACCAGCTTGGAATTTGTTTGATACTCAAAGGCCGGTTTGAAAACAAGGGATCAGAGGAACAATGGGCTAACCTACCCATATGCTTTATTAAATGGTTAGTAAAACAAGGTTTAGGAGAGATAATTTAAATTTATAAAAGAAATTCAAAAGATAGGGCAATTATGGAGAGCCATGATCACTAATGTCCTGATGGGACATGGAACATAAAAAACAGTATATTTGTTTCCATTCCAACTGATTAATGCACTTTATTTGCAAACGAACAATTGAGCTCCATTTATATATACTCTGATCAACATTGTTTTTATATTCAACTTTGTCTCAAGTCAGTCATACAAAATAATGCAATTTTACTGGAATATAAAATTAAGTTCTAAACGATGACTGTCATTATTTTCCTGTCAAAATACAACACATTTTAAAACTATCATTTGTCACTTTTATTTAGATTCTATCAAATAAAAACTGAACCTTTCAAAAATATTAATACAAAGGAAAGTCTCCTATATAGATCCTCATTGAAAGTGAAATCATCTTTTCAACTGAACATCAACAACTGTTTCTATCTCAATTAATGTTTTCAAATAATCAAATAAACACTTGTCTCTCATTCAATTTTAATCAATTTCCTTTTTTTGATCATTTTTAAAATATTTACAGAAGATATCCGATGATAATCTCATTCTGATTCTAGAATCCTTTGCTTAATTAATTTTAATTAATTTTCTAATTAAATATAACTAATTAGTTTACTATAATTGTAATTGTTACATAGTTTTAATTTTATAATTTACTTTGTTCCATCAAATGGGATTAAGTGTGAGTTTATTTTAATCTTCTGATTAGTTGCAATAATTAATTTCTAACTTAGAAAATAATATTATATATTAAAAATGAAAAAAAATTTAATAACAATAAATTAAGAGAGAAAATAAAAACTAAAAAATATGATGGCTTAATTTTTGGTACAAAACTTTCAATTAGCTGTTAATATAAAAAATATTCCATATTAAACATGTTAACTGATAAGTGTAAGAGTCTATTAGAGTTTCATTTTTGGACAATAATAATAGGTTCACCATGGAGAAGGAAAATTAGACGCTATTCATTAAGTTTTTTATTCAACAGTAAATAAAATAACAACATCAATTTTTTTTTTAATAACTGAACATTCTGCTTTCATAAAATATATTTTAAACAAAATGGATTAAATTATTTAAATTAATGATATAATTTTTTTCAAGTCTTGAAAAGGAAAATAATATGGAATGATCTTTTAATTTGTATTTTTAAAACAATACAAGCAAAAACTTAGATACAACCCTAGCAAATTTATGGAATTATCATAATTAGAGAATGTTCTGGTTGTTTTATTTTTCTGATTTGAAAAAAAATTTTCTAATCACAGACAAGACATAAAAACCATTTTGTTTTAAATAGCTGAACATGCTGCTTTTTTAATAGATATACTGTAAACAAACTGGATTAAATTATTTAAATTAATGGTATAGTTTTTTTCAAAGCCATGTAAAGGAAAACATTATAGAATGATCATTTAATTTGCATTCCTAAAAAATACAAGCAGAAACCTAGATTATGTAAATCTGTCTATAGTTAAGAGATTCCTTGCAGACCACAACAAGTGTCTGATCATATCTAAATGACAGGAAACAAGATTCAACAAAAAAATACCAATTGAAACAATGGAAAGGATAATAAAGTTTATTCAAGAAGGCTATCCACAGTGGAGGTTAGCAAAAAAACATTGGTTGTTCTAAGACAGCTGTGCCTAAAATTTGATGCAAATATAAAAGAAATGGAATTTAAAAAAAATGGATAATATACTGGGAGACCATAAAAAGACATCACATCCTCAGAATATAAAACCCGATGCAATATGCCTAAACATAGAAAATATACAAGATAAATGAAAACAAAATCAGTTGAAACAGGAGTCAATGTTTGTGAGAAAAGTGATAGAAATTGGCACGTTGAATAAAACGGAATTTACATGCAGAAAAGACAAACGAAAACCAGCATTTACACCCTGGTGGTTTTCACTTTTTAATAAATTTGGCTGAGGATTATAATCATAGAATATTTATTGATGAATCAAGATTTTGCATTTGAAATTTGCAGGTTTTTTGGTTGATGATGGAACTTTTTGTCTGGTGCTATTCAAATGAAATGTATAAAGATGATGCCTTTGAAGAAAACAAGTTTCCTTTCCCAAATCATTCATTTGGGGGAGTTTCAGTGTCAATTTTTTTTTAGGAAAAATTCTGGATATTTTTCTCATTATTTGGAAGGAGGATTTGGAAAATCTGACACTCTGGGACATAGAAAGACAAAAAAAGGGTGGGGGGTAGTAAATATACCTATGACCAGCTTTTAGTGGGAATTGATGGCAGAAAACAAAGATTTCTGGTCTACCAACATTACATTAAGATCTACAAGGTATAGGAAGTTGTGGAAAGCCATGACAAATGATTGTCTGAAGGGACATCACTAGAATATATAACAAAAATGCAATAAACTTTTTGCATGTAGGATAGGTAAACCACTGGGTGGTATAAAAAACCTCACCTCCACTTACAATAGTGTCCAACAATTTATTAGAATTGGGACATACCCATTAGTGTTCATAAGCATGATATATAACAGGCAGTTTTAAAAAATTTTACTTATTAATATCAAATCTTTCCTTTATTTCAAGGATACAATAAAATACATTTTATCCTTTTCCTGTGAAACAAATCTGTAAGACAAAAATTCTCTTAACTAGAAATAAAGGTTTCTGATACAAAATGATATTTAGAATTCTAAAGAAGGGGCATAATAAAATGTTTCATTCCAACTGAAGTGGTCATCTGGAAGTGGAAATATTTAAAAAAAATGCCTTCACATCTTAAGGAAATTTCATTTCAACTAAAGGGATCCATCTGGAAGCAAAATGTTTTTCATTGTCAACTGGACAAGCATATTCATTTAATGATATTAAGCAAGTAAAATAATAAATGAGGGAAATCAATTTAATACATAAATTTCATGATAAGTTCATATACAAAGGATTCAGTCTAAGTGAAGTTATCTAACTGAGATTAGATTTTTTTTAAATTGCAAACAAAAAAAGATCATGATTTGTTAAAATTTTAAAATTTCTGTTACTAATACTGTTTTTTATTTGTTTGTTTGTGTTAAATATTCGTACACATGAACAATTGTATATTTATAAATGTAAAAACCTTAACTAAAACAAATTTTGATACATTTTATGTGTAAAGATACATTTTATTCAAAAATAGTAATAAACTTAATTAATTCTTATTCTAACAGAAATTAATGCATTTTTTTTCATTTTAACTGATGAAAAAAGTATTCGTACAAAACAAGAAAAAGCATATTAACTTAATTTAATACTTTGTGGAATATCTTTTATTGAGTTCAACAGCTACCAGTCTATTCCTGTACGTCTCAATAATGATTTGCACACATTGAGTGGTATTTTGTCCTATTCTTCTTGGCATATTGTCTTCAAATTCTTGATATTTGTTGGTGCTCTTTTCCCAATTTGAATTTTCAATTATCGCCATAAATTCTCGATTGGGTTCAAGTCTGGGGACTGACTTGGCCATTGCAAGACATCAACGTTACTTTCAGCTAACCATTTCCTTGTAGATCTAGTGGTATGCTTAGGATCATTATCCAGTTGGAAAACCCAATCAGGAGGTAGCCGAAGTCTCTCAACAGAACGCATTAAATTGTTTTGCAGGATTTTCTGGTAGCTTTCGGCATTCATCTCGCCATCTATTATTGATATTCTGCCAATACCTTTTGCAGAAAAAAACAGCCCCAGATCATGATACTGCCACCACCAAACTTTATAGTTGGCAACGTGTTCTTTGGTAAGTAGGCTTCACCGTCTTTCCTCCACACATGATTTCGATAATTATGACCAAACAACTCTATTTTAGTTTCATCTGTCCATAGTACTTATTCTCAAAACGAATATTCTTTATCCTTATGCCCTCTAACGAATTTTAGCCTAGCATCTCTGTGTCGTTTCAAGAGGAGTGGAGTCTTCCTTGGGATGCGTGATTTCAGACTGTTTTTGTGTAGTTCATTACTTATTGTACGCTTGGTTACTTTAATCCCTAATGCACGCAGATGTTCCTGCAGCTCTTCTCAGGTAACCTGTGGATTTTGTTGGATCTGGCGTCCTAATATCCTTGCTGATCTTAGAGAAATCTTCCTCGGAGCACCTGTTCGTCTTTGGTTTTTGACGCTGTTACGAGTTTTAAACCTTGCAATGAACGAAGCAGTTGTAGTAAAAGGAATATTCAGGTTGTTAAAAATCGTTCTGTAACTGTTCCCGTCTTTCCAAAGAGACAAAATGTGTTGTTTTTGTGAAATAGTCAATTCTTTACCTTTAGGCATTATTAGAACCTTCTCGTAAGACTAGAAATTGCAGAATGCTCTGATAATGGCTAATAGCGTTAACTATAATTACTGATAACATTACTGGAACATTCTAGAATATACTTTTTTCATAATTAATTGATTATTTTATTCTAATAATTGATTTGTACGAATACTTTTTTTTCACCAGTTAGAATTTAAAAAATGCATTAATTTCTGTTAGAATAAGAATTAATTAAGTTTATTATTATTTTTTTTCATAGTATGTGTCTTTATACATAAAATGTGCCGAGATTTGTTTTATTTAAAGGCTTTTACATTTATAAAAAATACAATTTTTCAAGTGTACGAATATTTATTTCCCCCGAATCTTAAAAAAAAAACAAGGCATGAGATAAAATAAAAGCTTTAGGATTACAATTAAAATAGTTATGATGAACGTTGTGATATGAATAGAAGATGATTGTTATGAAGTGAAGCTAATGAAGTGATGGACCGGGGAAAGATAAAGATGGAACCTTGACTTTTTTTTTTTTGATTTTTATTTGGTGACCCTGCACGGAGAATTCTGCAACAGTGTTCTAAAGTTGTATATACATCATTAAAAGTTAAAATAATTTTTTCATTGGTTAACTGTGCTTTCAGATACTTTATATATCTTAAAAAAGATTCAAAAATTGTATTATAAAAATCATTCTCAAACATTTCATTTTAAAATTCAGGAGAAATTCAGTGTGATTATCGATTATTTTTTTATGATACACTCTTAATGCTCGAGAAAATTTAAAGTGACAAGGAAAAACTATGGGTTATTGGCAGGTTCAGCCTTTACTGCCAAAAATTATATAAAATCTTATATAATTGGTAAAATAATAAAAGGGAGACATTTGATTTTTCGGTCCAATCCGCGTGCGTGTGTGCGTGCGTGATAAATTTTAAAATTATGCGTGCTTTTTTTTGCGTTTATGCGTGCGCGTTTGTTAGGTTTAAAAAGTACATCTCAAATACGTCTTTTCAGTTTTCTGATATCAATAGACTATGCGTGACGGTTGTATGTTAAATAAAAAAAAATTGCACGCGCTGAAAAATAATATCCCCTTCCGTAGATTACCCTTTGGAAAAAATTCGTGAATCAATTTCTTCCACATCCCAGGTATGGGTTAATTATCATTAGACCTGTTTTAAGATAAATCCTATAAAGATTTATAACCGGGCAGAAACCAACGGGAAACTATTTTAAATCTTTCCCAAGACGTAATGACAATTCACAGTTATAAATTTAAAAAAATATGGTGCCATTTTATTCCGCAAAATATTTCGAAAAGATACAGTTAAAAAAAAATTGCCAAAAAAAGTAAATCATATTTTCTATAATCAATTTCCTCAAAATTTGGGGCCAAAGATCGTATAGTTTAATGCAATTACCAATATTACCAATATAGAAAGATTTCTTCCTGTTTGGGGCTACATTGGAAAAATAAAATATCCATGAATTAATCTTTCTCTCTCTCTCTCTCTCTTTCTAAGTCTCTCTATTTATATATATATATATAATATATATATATATATATATATAAGACACACATACATATGTTTGTATATATATATATATATATATATATATATATATATATATATATATATATTTTTTTGAAAGAAATAGTATTTATTTTAAAGTTTAGTTTTGTCTAGTAAATTAAAAAAATTATTCCAATTAGCATTATTCTTCATTTGTAACCTTATATTTTGACGATAAAATTCCATCTAAAATCATTAAGTTTGTAAATTTTTAATTTCCGCCAAAACGTCTTTTCTTTTTCCCTTTTTTCTTTTCACATACCGAATCAAGACCGCAAAAAAATTTACTTTAAAGTTCAAATACTAAGCGTTTTTTTTTTCTTTATATCTGTCTTTTTATAATAGCTTTTTTATCATGGGTTCCATTGAAATTAAAGGCTAGCTTTTTCGGGAAAGATCGTCTTTATTCTTCATTTTTTACCTAAATAATTTCTTCAAAGTTTTCCTTGTCTTCTGAGATTGTGATAAGATTTTTTATATTTAACTAAACTTCTTCTAAGTCACTGCGTAGATCGTTTTTCCAATTCTTCCGCCATTCACTATTTTTTTTTTCATCATCTTTTCAATGACTGGGTTTGGTTGTAGGGTCGTTTTCCCAAGCAGATGAAGACCTAACCTCTAAATCCTTCCATTTTTTTTGACCGTTAAAACCAAATTTATTTATTCATATATTGCGTGTCTTGGACAATAATATACCTGTCGGAGGTTGTGTTGTTTCTTTCATAGTCGTTAACGTTAAAAAACAAACAATCAAATGAGGCCTTCTATGCAGATTCCTCACAGCATTGGTTGTCTTTTTTTGATCTAAAACACTTTTTTTAAAGTCTTCTTTATCATTCAAATCCAGATATCTGTTAACTCATACGCGACCAAAGGTTATTACACTGCCTTTTATACACTCTGAGAGCATAATTTCTTCAAAACCATGCCACGACATTTACCTTTGTAATATCAGCAACTTTTGTAGTTCCTCTTCTCTTTAGAATATCCCTATTATTTAATGTTCTGTCTATGGTATTCTCATTATTCGTCATAGTGCCACATCTTTTGTTGCTTTATTCTTAAATTTATTGTAGTAAGAAGAAAGGTTTGTTAACAATAAAAGAGATTCCTCAAGCCGAGATCCTAAAAAAAAAATTTTCAAGTGGAATAATTGAAAAGAAAATTTTTTATATTATAATTTTAAACAAACATTTCTATGGGTTATTTAATGTCAAAATATAAATATTTTTATTTTAAATATTGGTTTTTAAATTTTTCAATTTTATTGGTATTTAAATTTTAAATATTGGTTCTTTTAGTATCAATAGGTGTTAATTAAAATTTTATATAAAAAAATGTATTAAAATGAAAATGTAATTATATATTTTTTCATTGTGTTTTGTTTTTAAAAAGAATTCACTATTTCCTAGCTGGGACCCTAAAAAGGTGCTAAAACTTTTTCCAATATTTGTATTTAACCTTTTTAAAAAGCAATTAAAAAAATGGTTCCATGCTTCACAAAACCTCCAATCTCCCAAAAAACCTCGTGCTTGTCTAATGTAGTTTATACGCACAATTTTGATAATAACATGTTTTGTATTCTGTTATCTTTGTTTTTATCCTTTTATTCATGTCTATTATATTTATGTGTTACAGTTTATTTTCCAATTCTGCATATTTCACAAAAAAATCAATTGCACTTTGTTTTGTTTAGCATCTTATGTTTTGCTCTATTTTATGTCGTTATATCTAATCTCCTTTATCTTTAAATCGAGAAATTCTTTATTTTAAATTTCTAATCAATACAAAATGTTATATATATTTTTTTATTCCGTGAATGGTATTTTTACATAGATTCATTCAAATTTTACATCTGTAATACAAGGTAACTTTCACTGCAGAACATTTATATCATAAAATATCCATTAAAAATGGCATTTTATTAAATTTTAAAACTTTCCTTAGATTACTTCCTATCCGTTGTTTTGATTGCATTCATTATAATTTGAAGAAAAAAGCCACGTCAATGAATGGTAATGGTTTTACTTTAGATTCATTAACGTTTTACATCTGTAACAAAATTTGGCTTTTTAACTATGAACAGATGTCACATCTATCCAGTAGAATGCATTTTATTCAAATACTTTTAAAATAAACTTTTTCAATTGTACTTCCTATCCATTTTAATGTATTTATTATGCTTTCATCCATTTATATTGTAGATCAAACGATTTCAAATCCAGCTGAATTTAATATTCTGTTTTAGATTGTAATCACATTCAAAACTGAATTAATTTGTCCCCCTTTTTATATAGTTTCATTTTTTCTCTGTTTTTTTTCTTCCAAAATATTTGTAAGTCCTTCCAGATTTTAATGAATAACTTTTAATAAAATGGGTACAAAGCTGTTATTATTAGTTGAAGAATTTTTCAGATCTCGCTCTTAGTTATTAGCGTTTTTAAAAATTTAAAAATTTTTCCAGTACGCTTTTGTTCTCCTCATCGATAATGAATATATTTAACTGTTTCTGTATGGACTAACTGAGGATTTAATTAAACAGGATATTACCGAATCGTATTTTTTTAACAGAATGTCGTCTATATTGTTCTGAATGATGAAAAATTCATTTTTTGATTTAAAATTTTGATTTCTAATGTGAAATAAGACAATTCTTATCAATTATAAAAACAGAACATAAAATAGATTCATGTTACGGATTATCAACCCTTCACGAGTTATTTAAAGCCAGAAAATATTTTTGGATTGAAGAATTTTTTTTTTTTTTTTTTGAACTGATTTGTTATTTTGTTTTAAGGCATATCTACCATTTGTGTGATTTTTTCAAAGCTGAGACATATTTTAAATTGTAAGAATTTTATTTTTTGAGTGAATATATATTGACAATTTGAAAAAATATATATACGGAAAAACAAACAAAATCCTTATATACAATTTCGCTGTTTTAATGTTAATATGTCAACGTCGGACGTTTTAAAAAATTCTAATAAACCATCTTCAGGACATATTCATAAATTATAACATTATCAATACATGACAAAGACGATGTACAAAGGATTATGTACATATATTTTCTTCATACTGTCGGATTTATATCCATATTTTGCTTATATATTGACAATTTGCATATCAATTGACATATATATGGAGAAAATTTTGGGAGATAACAACGATTCTTCCAGATACAATTCTTACTATTTGACTCATAGGTGAGGGGAAAAGAGATAATTTTCTGAATGGTATTTTCGCGTAAATCAGTATAGCGAACGCGATTGGGATTCGATTTCTTGTTCTAACCTTTATCCATTACATCATGATATGTCCCGGAAAGGGATCTATTTGAACGAAGTAGCTAAGTGGTTTTTGCTACTATAACCAAGTAGAATACGATAGCAGTAATCGACTGGTACGCGTCATAGTCGCAGGTAAGAAGTGTAGATCAATGGCGTAGTCCATTGGGCGTCGTTATAGACTTAGCTCAGTATTTATCGATCCACCCACGAGGATAGAATGTGACAAATGCCGGTTTTAATGTGGGTATCCCCCCAGGCTCGGCCAAAAATATAGCCTTTTTGAACTCGTCTTGACGGGTTCAGGCCCCTGTCTACCTCCCCGAACGAAACCTTGCCCTTCGACAAAGCCTCGTCCGGGTTCCGCTTTATTAATGCAGAGAGTTCGACAGACGTCGACTCGAAGCTCACAAAAAGGTAGCGTACTACACTTTGATCCCAGCCTCCAGGCCGAGCAGACTTATAGACTTAGCTCTCAGACTATAGCTCTTGACTCTCCTACACGTCCGTCTGTATTTATGACGGACACCAGCCAATCATATCCCAGTGAGGGGGGAACACAGGTGTATGCATATTCCATTATATCACATCACCAGTGCATAAAAGTTTCAATAAAAAGAAAAACCCCGGTATTTACTGTTCTTAGCATAACCTAAAAACAAATGCCAAATGGAGTTCGGTTTCAAAATATGTTTTTGTTATATCAGTCTTATAAATTATATTTTACTTGCTTTTCTATCTTGAAAAATCAACATCCGAAGTACTACCTTCCATCTAAATTCAAACACTGTTTTTCAAACGTAACTGACTCAGCTAGCAAATAGGCTCCATATGTTTCTGTGTTGAGTGTGTGTGTGTAATAAAAATTATGAAAATGGTAATGTAGTTTAAAAAAAAAAAAACATTTTCTTTCTTTCTCTGACTATTGAAAGGAGACAAATCCAGAACTCGCCCCCAGCCAACCTAAGAGTTGATCTATCACTCTTTCATGATATCGATTCCTACCATTAGATCAAAAGTTTTTTTCATGGCTTCTTTTAGTAAAAATTAACCCTGCCCATACCAGTTCCATCAGATGAATTCTTTTCCTTATTTGCCCCAAAACACACACACACACAACACACGCACACACACGCACACGCACACACACACACACACACACACACAAAACTTTTCAGTTTGACCGTTTATATGACGTCACCTTGATAAAATTGAAATTACTTCCATCAAACGTGAGAACGACGGCAATAAAAGCCAGTTGCGTAACTACACACAGAACAATTCTTTTGAAACGAATGGAAAACAAACATTCGAAAGTACTCACACAAAAAATTACACAAAATAAAAGTTAATATAAATTATACAAAATAAAATATAATATAAAATTTGACAAATTTAACGATAAAACAAAAGAAATTATTCGGAAATTTGAAAGATTTAATAAAAAATTGACAGACTGCCCATTATTATTTAAATTAAACATATTAATATATATATATATATATATATATATATATATATATATATATATATATATATTTTATATATATTTTATATTCGTTTACTGCTATTTGCAAGCAGAAATATTTTTCCCGATGATGGGCATTTTGGCCAAAACTAGTCGAGGAATCTAAATGAAATAATAATAAAAAACGAAAGAATATTATTCTACATCCCAGTGTGTCTGAAGATTTTAATTTTTAATATTTTTTTTATTGTTCAATATATATATATATATATATATATATATATATATATATATTCAAGACATTCATTTCTGTAGTTTACTGCTACCAGCAAGCAGAAATATTTCTTCTCCCGATGATGGTCATTTTGGCCGAAACTAGTCGAAATCTAAATGAAATAATAATTAAAAAAACGAAAGAATATTAATCTACATCCCAGTGTGTCTGAAGATTTTAATTTTTTAATATTCTTTTTTTTCAAAATATATATATATATATATATATATATATATATATATATATATATATATATAGAGAGAGAGAGAGAGAGAGAGAGAGAGAGAGAGAATAGATATGAATGAAGTACATGTGGAGCTATGCTTTAAGAAGAAAATAACGCTTTCAGAAAATTTATTTTTATGCATGACAATACTCCCATCAAATTCAAAGACGTAAAATTTAAAGCATAACCGGATAAAATGGCTTTCAAAATCACTTGTTCGCCCAACATTATCTCGATTGAAAACTTACGATGCATTCTGAAATGGAATGCTTACGTTTCCAGTGGACAACGCATCAAAAATTAATTAATGTTTTTTTTTATCATCTTCCGTATCATCTTCTTCAACATGTCCGAAATGGTGTAATGTTTGGGATGGGGATTTTAGCTGATGGAATGGTGGAAAACATCAAGTTTCTAGATGATGTTAAGATGACAAGATTATATATAATTCAAAGACTCGTGAAAATTTCACTGTTTTCCTATTTAAATTCTCTGATGAATCTTAAATTAATGATTGAATAATTCTCATAGTGAGTTCTACGACAATAAAATACTCGTAGAAATTTCCCTATCGCATTGTTAAATATCTGAACTTAATAAATTTAACAAAATATTATAAATCATAAATATGAATGCTGGTCATTATTTTTAAAAAGTGGATAGAAATGAAAAGAAATTGAACAACTTTTTCCATTTCACTGAAATTGTTAAATACTTCTATAACTGAATTTTATACCAAGCACTTCGCAATAAATAGAGAAGCTCGCACCGGGACTAGATATCTCTAAAGTGTTTGATAGTATTTGTCATGCCGGATTTCTTCGTAAATTTCATTGATACGGCATAACAGGACGATTATTTGACAATTCAATCATTCCTGTCAAAACCATGAAATGAAGATCGTCCTAAACGGATTCTCTTCCAGTTCCTTTCACACGAACGTAAAAACCCAAGGTTCTATCCTGGGTCCTACACTGTTTCTGATCTTCATTAACGATCTTCCTGATGTCATCAGTTCCCAAGTAGACATTTATACAGACAATACTACTATTTACTCCTGCCTCAATCGCAAATCTGGTATCGCTGTCAACACTAACCTGGTCGCTGGTCTCGAAAAAGTACCTCCAATCTGTGGTTGACTGGGGCAGGAAATTTCTTTAAACTTTAATGCCTCCAAAACGAAACTGTTCTCATTTACCCACCAGAGAGAACCGTCCCTTATCTCCCATCAGAATGGCTAATGCCCAACTCCGAGAGAGCGTCTCTCTTATACTTGTTTGGTCTCACGCTTTCCGCTGACTTGTGGTGGAATTGCTTCCATCTACCGTAAGTAAAGTTGTTTCTTTGTACCGCGCCAGAAAGATTTACTCGCCTGAGTCCATCCTTCAAATCTATAAATCAACCATTCATCCTTGCATGGAATACTGCCCATATATGGTCTGTTGCCTCCGCTGTTCATCTCGAGGTCCTCGGCATAATCCAGAGACGGATATGCAATAGGATGGGTCCTGATCTGTCATCCCGTCTACAGTCGCTTTCTGTTATACCGGAACGTACTTATTTCTATTGTAAATAGACTCTGCCACAGATAAGTAGTAGTAGTAGCAGTCGCCAGGGGAGCTGAACAGTTGTTTCTTTTCAGTCGATGTCGGACATTAAAGTATGAGCCCCACAACTAGATTGCTGCGTCATTAACTATTATTTCAAGTTCCTAACGTTTTGTACGTCGAACCTAATTTAGGACCGACTTAGTGAAATACAAGCCTCCACTGTGAAAATTACTCTATAACACTTTCTCACAGACGTGTCGTAGTTTCCTTTGTCTTTTCTTCAACTATTTCACGATAATTGCTCCGATGAGCTACTTTCGCTTGTTCCCAAACTGCATGAATTTAAGCGTGCTACTAGGTTGGCATCTTGGTCCCACCTTTCACTGTCGAAACGGTTAAATATAGCCGTGTCTTCTACTCCAACAGCTTCTTATCTCGCACTTCCTGTCAGTGGAACTCCTTTTCTTTCACTTGCTTCCCTGATAGCTATAATCTTCAAATATTCAAATGTAATGTCGATCGACATCTTCTGATGCCTTGACCTTGATCGCTGTCCTTCACTTTATCCTTTTTCCCAAACACTCCTCTTTACTCTTACTCTCACTCTCTGTAACCCCTTGCATGCTAGTGGCACTCCCGCCTTGCTTGGGATGATTTGCTTAAAAAAAAAAAAAGTAGATATAGTATAGGTACCTCCACTATTTCGGCATAAATTTTCTATATTGAAGTTTAAAATGAATTTTTACAACGAAAAAACATTCTTGAAGATTTCATTTAGCTTTAATTGAAAGTTTAATAATTAAATTTACGATTTCTATTAATTAAACAATTCTGGTGTATTTGAGATAGAAACTATATACATTTGATTGTCAAATTTAATTTCAAATTTTTAAATTTTCTTAAAACGGCCATTTTCTTAATTTTAAGAAATTTGTAAACAAACTCAAATTTATCGATTTTAAAATATTTTTAAAAATTCTGACACGTTATTTTAGTAAAATTAAAAAATTTAAACTTAAAGTAATCTGATTTCAAAGAAATCTTTTTTACTTATAGCATAAAAAATAATATACAACCAATTATTAACGAGCGGACCTGTTCATCTGTTCGATCTATTGATAATTGTTGAATGACGAGCCGATGACAGCTACTACTGATGACCATAAATGACATAATTTTTAAGTCTGAGTTTTTTTTAAATTATTCTGTTTGAGTATGACACACACTAAATGGAAATATAATACATAAAATAAAATTATTTAGTGAAATAGTAAATGAAAAAATAAAAAAAAATAATTTAAAATTTAAAGTTTACACTTTTAAAGTTGAACGGAAAATACAACCTGTAAGAAACGAAATGTTTTGAAAAGGCCACGCAAAGGGACAAAACCCTTAGATCACGTGACCTTGTTATAATAATGGCAATTTCTGTATATCATACATGGAAATAAGGAATGTATTAAGTAAAAAAATACAACATAAAAAATTAGTAGCGCAACTAAATTTATTAAACTTAACAATTTTGGACTCGTAAATTTTTTTTCTACTTAATTACTACATAATATTGAGGAGCCCTCCTAATACAGAGCTTTACACGATGTTAAACTATTATAAATTATTATAATTAAAATTTCTTAAAAAACGAAAAAAATTTTTGTAAAAATTAATTATTCATCAGAAAAAATTATTTCTTCAGACAAAATGTCCTTAATATTACTTATTTACAAAACGCAATTAAAAAGCTTTTCTAATTAAATAATATCATAGTTTTATTGATTCATTATTTTTCAATTCAGACAAGATTTTCAGTTAAATAGCTCAAATTTGAAAAAAAAAAAGGTTATTTACCATCTCCAAAGACTCCTTCTTTAACAAAAAATAAAATTGAGGAGCCAAAAAAATGTTTTGGGCGAAATTTCATGAAATTAAATAAGTGGGGGGTAACATATTTAAAAAAAATATTTTTACAAAATAATTTCATTCATTTGTGAATAAGTCCTGAAAATTTCATTAAGATCGGACAATTATTTTATTTTTTACAAGAATTTCCAAATCAATATGTTTTCAACGGTAAAAAAACGCAAAAAAAAATGTTATTTTAAACGTCGCCGCGATGACGTAAACAAAGACGACTTTTAACCAAAATTTCGAACGTGTTAGAAAATATTAAAAAATTCAAAAATAATTAAAAAATACTTTTTCTTTCATCTTAATAATAACATAAGCATTTGACAGTGATCAATAATATCTTTTGTATTTTTTTTTTTTAATTAATTAGATTATTTTATTTATATAAAATGTTATACACCGAAATTTTTTTTTAATTTTTATAAAATGTAATATCTCCCGTAGATATATATTGAACTTAACTTGAAGTTTTATGGATACTGAACCACTTTACAATTTTATCTTAATCGGATTTTGCCAAATGTTTTCATGGATTTGATTTTAATCCCTGAAATACAAAAATTTTTTTTGCAGTTGAGATTTAAGTCTTAAGAAGGGCTTTATCTATGTAATATATATATCTCGAAAAGTTAGAACTGTGTGTTGTGTGTGTGTGTGTGTGCTGATTTTAAAAATTAAGTCATTTGTCAAATGTCATGATGCCATTTTAACAGGTCTGTCCTACATGGGGACGCATTTGAAAATGTCTACAAAAAATCAAAAGGAATTTAATAATAATTTCTAATATGAAATAATAATAATAATAATAATAATCATTATTGCCCAGACATCATTATCAAAGACCAAAAAAGAATATGATTTTTAATAAGGCAGACGCTGCAATTTGTAACGTATCTTTAAAGATCTTCAAAATTATCCAAATAACTAAGGATATTGATAGTTGCAAATAAACCCAAATTAATTCAAATGAAGGGATTCCTGGCATCCATTTGTAGCTTGAACACTCGGATTGATTCCTGGTCGTCCATAACTTAAGAAATACAAAAAATGTAAAATGTGTCATTCACATTACGAAGAGCTTTATCTATGTAAAATGTTTGTGAGCATAATTTCTTTTCTTTTTTTTCTTTTTTTCTTTTTTTTTTTTGCAAAAATGATCGCTGGAAAAAATATCATGAAGCCATTTTAGAATTTAGAAGTTTCTGTTCGCAATTACTATCCGATGACAACAACAACAACAACAACAACAACAACAATAAT
>CAHIKZ030002759.1:145000-191123 GCA_903632075.3 Acanthosepion pharaonis | reverse complement strand
TATTCAATGAAACATGCATGAAAGAAGGATTGTTGCCTAAATAAACATGTACTTGCATATTTAAGGAAAATGTAATACAGTTTATAATTCTAAAATAACAAGGATCATGACTTTCATCAAGTGATTAGTCGGTTAATGCATCTTTAAAATTTAGTTAGCGAAGGGATTTTGCCATTTTATTTTATTAACTTTACTAATTTACTTTTTGTACGAATGATTCATTGTAATATATATATATATATATATATATATATATATATATTTTTTTAATATTACTTTAGACCATTGCCAAACAACTGTTATTTCAAATATATTAAATTTTATTGTATGCAGTTATAAATCCAGTTCCTACCTGGGCACTATGCATAGTGCAATGGGTAGCAAGTTAGTCAAGAGGGTCTTTCCTAGTGTAATGAGTTCACTTCTCATTAGGTGCTCCGTTATTGTGGCCCTGTAGCAGACTAAGCTAAGCTTAGTAAATATCTACATACAGTTCTTACCTCTTCTTTCTATGCAAATATAGGTAATACAGTTCTTACCTCTATTCTTACAACATACATTTCTTATGTCTCTATGCAAATATAGATTACACTTTATATAGAATGACCAATATGTCATTGGTTAAAAAAATGAATAAATATTTATATGTATAATTATTTTGTGACACTTTGGTTTTTGTTTTGATACACATCAGTTATGCAAATAGATTGGCTATCAGTGAGAGGCAGACTGACCATCTAGGTCAAGGGCATTTGCATATATCTCAGTGGTCAGAGAATGAAGAATAGGTTTGTCAATTTGGGGATTAATATTCTGATATCATAATATTAAAGTTTATTACCACACACTTTTGAGGATATGAAACATTCTGATTTCAAAGTAAACTAATTATGGAAAGTTTTAAACTTATAAAAAAAGTTTCAGTATTCAGAGTATTGGACTGATGGTTGGGAGATTGGGGAAAAAACTTTTGCTACTTGGTTGGTGAAATTTGTTATTAATAGAAGAGAGACTCTGATTTTAATTCAGGCCTGGAAATCCTCTTCTATACAATTCTGTATTTGTAAAATCTTTAATACTCCAGTAATATGAATAACAAGAAACAGTGATAAAAAAAAGGTCCAATACTGAATGCCATTCTTGTGGTACTTAATAGATATGGAGACATTTAATTTTTAGAAAATTTCCTGCCCACCCTGAGATTTTTAAGCCCACCATGTTTATTAATTTCCCACTTTTTAACCCTTTAAATAATTTTCTGACCTTTGCACTTTTATTAAATTCCTGTTTATTGCATATTGAGAAAAATCCCAACCTCTCCAATTATTAACCCCCCTCTCCACCTTTGTATTAGGGACCCAAGAATACTAATTTGGATTAGAGGTTCCTGTTATAGGTTCAAACTCCACTGGTGGCTAATTTAATTATTTATCAAAATAATTCATAACTGATGATTCATTTATAGACATTTATCGTTAGTATTGAGAAGTTGTTTTAATATTTCTCTTGTTGCTTTCTTTTTCTGAAAAAATAAAAAAAAAATAACATATTCTACATATTTTGATAGTTGTTTTTCTTTCTTGGATAGTAAACCTGACCATAAATGATAGTAGTTGTTTTATTTTGTGTTTTTGCCTTGGACTACCAGTATTTTCATGGTCTCTTTTATGCTTTTTTAATTTGAGAATGACTGTCCAGTCAGGACTTTTTTGCTTTAAGCCAAACATTACTGTGATAGCCAGTTAAGTTGCTATTCCAGATTGGGATCTTCAAAGCTTTGATCCGTTGACATTATTTCCAGGTTGGGTTAAATAACTTGTTGGACACATTTTAGTGTATTTACAAACTAGGAAATTTTATTTTGAATGAAATACTACTGATCCTTCTTTGGTAAATCTCATATGGTTGATCCCTCATTCTCAAACATCCTGACACCATAAATGGTTGGTGTCATAAGGAACACGCATGTACAAATATGTATTTAACATTGAGTGGTTTTACTGCTGATTGGATGGATTTTGTTGTCAGACTCAGTGTATGATTATTCTTTTTTCTGGCTATCTTGGAATTTTTTTGTCCATTTTCTAAGAAGGAATCTTTTCTTTTGTATAATATTTGCCATCACTTTAAGATTGATGAGGGAGTCTCATCCCTTCTCATTCCAAGTTTTTCTTAAAAAAAAAAATTTTTGGAATTGAATTGTGTTGAAAACAGACTATTTTAGAATGAAAAAAGAAATTAATTTTAAAATGTTGCCAATGTAAAAGTTTGGAAATCTCAGAATTAATACCTTTTTTATATAGATGTTTGTTTAATTATGATATATAAATGTATTTATGATATATAAATGCATTTATGATACATAAATGCATTTATGATATATAAATGTATTTATGATACATAAATGTATTTATGATACATAAATGTATTTATAACAGGTTGAGTCAAGTAAGTTCCTGTTTTGTTTATCAACATTATACTTAAAAAATAATGTAAATTTACATTTTATTCAATTATATATTCAATGTTATTTTCTCATGTTTTCTAATTGTCAGCATATGGTAGACTGTGACATGTTTAACATCTTTCATAATTCCATAGTAGTATGCTGTGTGGATTGCTTCTCACTAATGATTTTAGAGATTCATCGTCAGAGTCCATTGAATGCACTGATCTTGGTTCATCTTCCAATAATGTTTTTCCAGAACAAAACTTTGCAAACCAATTTTGTAAATGCCATTCAATTACGACACTAGATATTTTTTCTAGATGTCTCCATAGGATTATTCCTTTGCTTGAACTATTGGTATGAATGCATTGTCAGTCCCTCCATTAGTGAGATTAAGAAATTTATTCTTTAATTCACTGTGTAGGCTTCCATGCAAAAACTAAGGTACGACAGTATTCCAAATTTATTCTTTATCACATATGATTAGTAGTTAGGATTATGCATTTGCCATCACAACTGGCTCCCACAAATGGAAATTAGCAATGATTCAGCCTAATATATGTGTGATAGAATAAGGAACAAATAGAAAAAAACATGCTAAATGCAAGCAAAACCAAATGAAGTTAGTTTGGTTATACATAGAGATACACCAGGAATTGAAAATAAAAAAATTAATTTTAAGGCTAAGCATCCTTGCATCTTTAGCATTTTCAATGTATAATACCATATATATATATATATATATATATATATATATATATATATATATATATATAAAGATGTGGGCGAATAATTGTGTTTAGCATGAAATAGTCTGTCGCCTCTGAGTGTTGACTTCAATGTTCCTTTATATATATATATATATATATATATATATATGTATATTTAAGACATTTTTTCAATGTTCACTTATGTGTATATATATATATATATATATATATATATAAATAAGTGAATATTGAAGTCAACACTCACAGGCAACAGGCTATTTTATCCTAGACGCAGTCTTCAGGCTACGTAGCCTGACGATTGCATGAAACAGCCTCTTGACTCTGAGTGTTGACTTCAATGTTCACTTTTATATTTACATATGCTCTATCTCTTATATTGATCACTTTAACCCATAAATATAGCACATCTTAAAACTATATTTCTTTATATTAATGTCTATACTCGATGGGTGTAAAAAAACATGGATAGTAAAAATAAAAATATATTAAAACAAATTAGTATCTAGGGAATAATTTTGGAAAAAAAAGAAAAGACTAAAAACATCTGAGTAGGCCAAAAAAAAATTGCCCAGTATTGTAATTTCTAGTCCCAAGAAAAAAAACCCCAATCGAGTAAAATAAAAAATGTGAAGTGCTCAATACGCTAAGTAGAGCAGAGTATAAAAAAATCCTAGTGAGCCAGAAACTACCTACCTAGGTTTCACCTAAAAGGATCTTCAGTGTAAGTTAGAATAATATAATATATATATATATATATATAGTTGTTTTGTTGTTTTATATAATTGGTAAATTTTTATTTTTCATTTTTTTACTGAGTACTTTTGAATGTTACTTCAGAAATATTCGAAAGAAAGATAAATTATTTAATGTTTGCTGTTTTTTTCTCCAAAGGGGACCATATATTATTGAAGAAGTGTGTATAAAAAAAAAAATAAATAAAAATTCAATTTGACCATTAGAAATAATGTAACCTTGAAATTGGTTCCAGTAATTGAGGAAACATTGGAATTAACTAAAACACACACAAAAAACATTTCTTGAAAACAAATGTAGAAACATTTCAAAGTACTCAGGGTGTGGGGTGGTGTCTGGAAATAAATAAAAATGAACTTTAGTAAATTTACCGATTATATAAAACAACTAATTTGTAAATTGTAAAATGTTAATGAAAAATTTAATAGACAAAACTTATTGATTTTATTCAACCAATCATATTTGAAAGAATTCTTGCTGCCTAAATACACCTTATTTAATATACATATACATAAATGTCTTAAAATAATTGTCAGACTTTGTCCATTTCATAATGTGTGACGTCATTTGTTTACATTTGATACTCCATGAGCAGATATGAATGTACTTGAGAAGAATTGAAGTTCAAATACAGTAAATTCGACCTTGCTAACCAAACGCTCATCTGTGGCAAAATCGGTAGAGGCACGTCAAGCTAAATGACGGTTCCGCATAGGATACAGGTTTGAATCCTGTCAGAGGATGAATATTTTCTCGGACATTCAGGCCAGTAAATGTTGTTTAATACTGTTTATTATAAACAGAGCATTTACTTAAATATTTGTATCTATAAAAAGAATGTATAAACATAAAAATGTCTTTATATATAGTCTTTCACAGACAGCCTGTTTCACTGTATCACATCAGTGTGGCTAGACATCTGTTTGCTTCAAGCTGGGATATAAAACCCAACCAATTTGGCATCAGTCAGATCTTCTACTTCCAAGCTATCATCACACAGCAGAGCAGAAGGGAAATTTTTTAATGTTTTTACTATGTGAAAGATGTCAGTAGCTAGGAGAGCTCGATTTGAGTAGAAGAGCATTGTATTGGCAGCAGCAGCAGCCACTGTTATAAAATCACCCCTTCATCTCAGAGAGCTCAATCAAATTATTTCAAGAGCATAGTCATCCACAGACTGTTTTAGTGTGTCACAGCGTGTGATGATTAACTACTTTGATAAAAACATTATTAATCTGAATAATTTCCTTCTAGTGATGAAATGCCTTAGGAGGTTATCTATTTTGTCATTCAATTACCCACATGTATATTTGTGATCAAGTTCAATATATAAATTAGGCCTAATATGAAATTAATATACAATAACTAATGATAAAAAGAACAATTATGAGCATAATCAGTATTCCTGTAACCTGTTAGGATTTTCAGGGCACCACATGTACTGAAACTGTAACAGTAGTGGGTGTGTCTAGAACAAGACAGCTTGACAGAGCCCAACCCCCTTCAGGCTGATTTGAATTCAAAGTTTTCCTTCTCTTAGCCTGGATGCCACACCAGACCTACTCTGCTCTACTATTTATGAGTGCTTGAATTCACCTAGACTGTCTGCCAGCCAAGGCAACAGAGTATAGTCTAACCTCTATTTAACCCATAGTTGGCAGAAGATAAATTTATGCCTTTTCAAAGTTCAAAGTGAATGGAACTGACTTAGTCAGAATTTGAACTCAGAATGCTTATTTCACTTTCTATGTTGATAACTGTTATTCTACCTGTGCATGCATAATTAAAACAATATACTCTAATAAACGTTATGTGACTGTTAAACGATTTATTCTTATTGTAGATCTTAGTAACCTCAGCATACAGTTTTTCCTTGTTTAAATTAAGAATTTTTCCCTTTTCCCTTAATGAAAGCACTTTATTGCTTCTCATTGGAATATCCAAATTGCCACCATTGCAGAACTTGTATTTTGGAACCATTATTAAATAAAACGTCTGTATTGTATATTTCTGGGTTTAACAATAACTGTGAAAAATTAAACCACAGACAATGTGGAACCATTATAATGTTTGAACAATGTTCTTTATGTTAGGGAAAATATTTTAGTCTTAGGTAAATTTGGTTTTATTTTTCCATTATTTTTTTTACAAACTTTATTGGTAAAAATGACTTTATGTCTTGAAGAAAAAAAATTTTTTAATGGAATTTCAGGAGATTGGAACAAGTCTTTCAAAATGACAAATCACCTCATATTCAGTTTTTTTTTTCCAGTTCCTAATCCATCCAAAATTTACCAAATTAATGGTTTATGGTTTTAAATGGAATTGTACTTAATTTATTTTGAATTCTGCTTTATTTTGATTGTGAAATTTTCCAGTTTTTATAAATGGGGTAAGGGAGCTCAGATTGCAAATGCAAGTGGGCATTGAAATAATTTCTTTGATTTTTAAATGTAACAAGATTTAGAGATAGTTTTAGTATCAAATATTGAGACATTGAAAGAAAAAGAACTGACCTTGAGAGATATTGTGAGGTTTAACTGTTATTATGTATATAAGTAGATTTTGATCCAGAAACTCAATAAAAATACTTGAAAAAAAATCTTTATACTTGTATATGTTATCTGGGCTCCATACCGAGATGTGTTATTTGTTTGAAATGTAAAATTGATATCTAGGATCAATGTATTATTTGACAAAAAAAAATATTTCTAAAATGTAATCATTACCAAGAATCATTATTTATAAATTGGGGGATCAGTTTTATATTGTTTTTATGTAATAATCTGGACCCTCC
The DNA here is from genome assembly GCA_903632075.3 of Acanthosepion pharaonis. NCBI lineage: Eukaryota > Metazoa > Mollusca > Cephalopoda > Sepiida > Sepiidae > Acanthosepion > Acanthosepion pharaonis. The sequence continues at coordinate 184,393 of CAHIKZ030002759.1, read as the reverse complement.
CAGATGTCTATCGGATAAATATAGCCTGGAAAGAAGAAAACTCCCAAAATGTCTGGAAACCTTACATTCCATATTTTTCCATTATATTCCTGTTTCATCTATCAATCATTTTTCTATTTTTTTTTAAATAAATCAGCCAATATTCAATTGATGCCATATTGCAGAATAACATTAAAAAAAAATTTTGATAACATGTGTTCTGAGATAGCAATGAACAAATATAAAACAAAATACACCTGGACTTGTAAAAAAAAAAAAAATGAAAGACTAATGAAACATTATTTCTATACAGAACACATTTTGACAATATGGCTATATAATACTTCCTTTAGATTACCATAAATCCAAATGCATGCATTTTGAAAAAGAAAAGTGTTTAAAATCCACTTTTTATGTATTTTTGTTATTGCTTTATATCTTGGTTTTATCTGGGATTATTTAATTTTTTTTTCCTCAACTGCAAAAAAAAAAAAAAAAAAAAATGGAAATTTGGTATCAGTTGAATATTGCACAAAATCTGTCATGGCTGCTGGCCAATGTTTCAGGTCTTGATTCAGATTTTACAAGTATTTTTTCTATTTTCTAGCAATGCCTTAAATACATTAGCAATACCTTGAAGGCATTAAAAATGTGAACCTACCGACCCGCAATGCTTACTTCCCATGTCATTCAATGGAATTTTACCAGTATGCTTTACTGGCTTAGTTTGCTATCAGTCTCTCTTAGTAGGTTGCTTGTTGTGTATAACAAGAATTCCCTGTATTTTTTATATCAAGTATTATTGTTACTGATTGGTTATTTTCAACTAAAACATTCTTATTTTGCCATTCCTCTCATCACAAACAAATTCTTTTCAAATAGTCCTGGAGTGACAAAATACTCAGTCAGCAAATACTCATTATAATATTCTTGATAATGCAATTGGTATGTAATGACAATTTGGAAGCTCGCTATATAATAAAATTTAGTTTTCAACAGAAGTGGACATCACAATTCTTCCTTGCCAAGTTTTCATTACATCCCAATTCTGCTAACTAGCCATCTGTGACAAGCAATGTTTACTAGGGTGTGTTCAAAAAGCTGTTACAGCCAACACTTTCAATCTGGAATAGCAAAGGTTGGTAGGTCAGCTTATTAAATGTGTATTAATAATATACTAAAAGCACAGTAATCTAGGACAGTTATAATGAGTTCTCTTAAAAAGTTTCAAAACCAATGGAATGCACTTCATATATTGATTCATTCAGACCAGTTTAATTGTTTTGTTGTTTTTATTACGATGTTTCGGCTATAATATGCCAACCAACATTTACATGTCTGAATTTCTAAGATAAAATGTTGTTTCTAAAACATAAATTTTTGACGAGTATCTTTATACTTATTGTCTTTATCATATTGTTTCAGCTCCTTGATCTTTCAACATTGTTCAGGTGTCAACTAAGTTCAGTAATCTTTTAAGAATATCCAATAGAAAATTATATTTGATCACCTGAGGTATCTTTCTTTCATTATTATTATATCGAGAATGAGGGAATGTTGAATAGAAGCATTTATTTGATCCCCTGACATATGTTGATCACATCCCTATATCTGTCATATCTGACGTCCTTCTGTGGGAATGTTGAATAGAAGCATTTATTTGATCTCCTGACATATGTTGATCACATCCCTATATCTGTCATATCTGATGTCCTTCTGTGGGAATGTTGAATAGAAGCATTTATTTGATACCCTGACATATGTTGATCACATCCCTATATCTGTCATATCTGATGTCCTTCTGTGGGAATGTTGAATAGAAGCATTTATTTGATACCCTGACATATGTTGATCACATCCCTATATCTGTCATATCTGACGTCCTTCTGTGGGAATGTTGAATAGAAGCATTTATTTGATCTCCTGACATATGTTGATCACATCCCTATATCTGTCATATCTGATGTCCTTCTGCAGAAATTTTGAATGGAACCGATTATTTGATTCCTTGCTTTCATTCCAATATTGGTTTAATTCAATGTCTTCTGAGAGAAATTCCAGAATTTGTGAATATGATCACACCTTCAACAGTGCTAGTGTAAATTTCTACACTACTCCATCCAGTGATTGATCTCACAGCTTCCAGAAAACTATATGAACTTGCATTTTTTATCCACTAGGAAACACAGTTTGTGATCTTTCGAACTTTAATATCTGTGCTTTGGTAATTAGTAGCTCCTATATTATGTTGATATCTATGAATGGTATAATGATTGGATGATTGGAGCAGAACATGTGTGCTGATTCTTTCAATCATTCTGTCATTTCATAGGGTTTGGTATGCCTTCTGTAGTACTTAGAAAATATAATTTCACTCCAAGCAAGGCAATAAAGCCACCAATATGCAAGGGGTTACTGAGTATGCATATAAATTTTTGAAGATTAAAGCAAGAAGCTGGAAGAGAGATTCACAAGCAAGTGAGAGATGAAACTATTAGCATAGAATTTATGGTTACATCTAGCAATATCAACAGCAAAAGGATGGGACCTATTTGCCAATCTAGTACTGCACTTAAATTCATAAAGTCAAGGTACCAAAGAGGAAAGCTCATCAGAATGATTATCATGGAAATATTTAAAAAATAAAAATTATTATTCTTTATTCTTACTGATATTAATTTAGCTTTAATTAATTATGCTTTAAAGTTTCAATATATACTTTATTACTATTTTTAGTATTGCTACTATCATCTTCTTTATCATCTAAAAATAAAGTCTCATGGCTTTGATAGTAAGTATAGATGCTCACAAATATTTTATTGTTAACACTTCTGCTGCTGTAGACATACTTATACATCTTTACAAAACTTACATTGCCTGCTGTTGACATATATATATGTTTTCAAGATGTGTCTTTATGAAAATTACTTTGTTTGCTGTTGATATATATATATATATACATTTTCAAGACATGTCTTTATGAACTGTACATTGCCTGCTGTTGATATATATATATACGTTTTCAAGACACTTGTCTTTATGAAACTTGCTTTGCCTGCTGTTCACACATATTCAAAACATATGTTTTTATGAAATGTACAATGCCCTCTGTTGACATATACAGGGGGCTGCAAAAATAGGCATACAATAAGTATTTTATCATTATTGATATGTTTGTATAATCAATGCAATACTCTTTGTGTGCCTGTTTTGTTTTTCATTACTGTATACCTACTTTTTCACCCCCCCCTGTATACACATTTTCAAGACATATGTCTTTATAAAACTTAATATTGCCTGCTGTTGGCATATATGTATGTTTTTCAAATTACTGTGAAATATCAAACCTTAGCATTTGTATTATAAACCAACTAGACCTTAGTACTATTTTCAAACTGGCATAGTCATATAGTAGTGTACAATCTCACCTGTTTTAATATGTATTTTTATTATATTGTATATTGAGGGTGTTGTTTAGCTTAGTCTTTACTACAGAGTGTCTGATCAAAACCAAAATGGCGGCATCCATAAGAAATTACTGTCCATATTTATAGTCATTCATATCTTGTAAAGAACAGTTTCCTACTTTTTCCAAAATGGGCCAGCACTGCCAGGCAAGAATGCTATAACAATGCAGCAGGGAAAGGGTTAATTGGAACAAGCAGGTTATGTGCCCTTGCAATTTCCATAATAGTAGTGTTAAGAGTTTAGAACTGAACTTATATATCATCATAAAAACATATAATTCATTGTTCATATTGACAAGCCTACAAAATTTCAACCTTACTTTTTAAGGTTAGTTATTGTTGCAACCTAGGAAGGGTTATTGAATGAGGAATAACTAAAAGTGAGGTTGGAAATGTAATCTTTATAACATCAACAAAATATAATACTCGCTAGTGGCGTGAAGTAGGTAAACCAGTGCTAGTGGTGGACTACTTAGCCAGCATATTACCTCTCACTTACAATAGTGTCCAATATATTTATGAGGATTGGGAAATACCCATTAGTGTTCATAGGTACAGTATATAACATTTGAATAATATGAAGATATATATAGTAATAAATTACAAGAACATATGTAATAATAATATAAAAGTTATAATATAAATTATAATATTTCTTGTCTGAAATTTGTAAGATGTGATATCTATTTTGTTCATAAAGTTTTAACCATGTATCTCCCTTGGGTGTTTGCTGTGTTCTGGAATGGGGTCAGATTTTGTTCTAAGAGAGCATGTGCACTCATACACATCTTGCATCTATATGTTCTAGGTATTGTTTTTTTGACATCTATGCTAACCTCATGACCTCTTGTTGAACTGGCTTCAATCTCAAGTTCATGACTTATTTCTTCCTGATTAATCTTTCCAAACAACTATTAATCCCTACGCTTAGTCTGCTGATTGTGTTATCACTATATACATAGTTTCTTTCACTTCTTCTTCTTCTTCTACAGAATTACTACTTTGACTTTGTTTCATAAAGGTTGGTGTGCCTCTTAAATATAATAATAACAATTGCTTTCATACTTAATATCTAATTTCAACTTTAAGTAACCTTCTGCATGTTGAAGCTGACTGACATAATGAAACTCAGGCATTAACTTGTTTGCAGTGTGATGAGAGACACGACAAAGACAAGGATGTTGATATATATTTAGGTAAATTGAAGAGGATGTGTTTCTTGTTTTGGTTACAGTATTTTCATTACCATCAGTTGGGACAATGAAAACACAAAGAAAGGAAACTTATTGAGTATATAAGTATAATTATTTTGTAACAACTTGAATTTTACTCTCAGTGTATCAAACTTTAAAAAGAATAATAAAGAGATTTTATGCGTTTTTATATCCACATTTAAATCCAGGTCTGGTGTTTATTTTTTCTAATAAATACATTATTATGACCATAAAAGTTAGTAAGATGATGTTGAAAAGTTCTCAGTCTGACCAAGAAGTGACCTCCCCCACCAATCAAATTTTGGGAAGTGGGCTGGACCAAGAACATTTCAATACTCACTCATTTTTATACATGGATTTTTCTCTTCATATGTATAATTATAACTGATGTTTGTTTGTATTTTGCTCCCCCCCTCTGCATATATATGATTCCATCAATATAAAACATTATTTAGTCTGAAGAAGTTCTTTTGAAGGACAAAACATGTTAGAAAGTTTGTTTTTTTTTCATTTTGTCATTTAATTCCCTGTACATGGATGTGCATTTTAGAATATGTGTCCATATTTATCACTTAATGTGTATGTAATTCAGCTTATATTTGTAATATTCTAAATTTGTATGGGTGTTGAAAAGTTCTTGGCCTGATTAAGAAGCCTTTCCAAAAATAACTCTGATGTTTGAATCATTTGGAAAGTTGGTTGGGCCAAGAATATTTCATGACCTTACGCATGTTTTGCTAAATGTCATGTCCACCTTCAGGATGTAAATGATCATGGCTTTCTACAGATTTTTTTTTTTATTATCTATGATTTGCTGTGTCTCCTTGAGAGACAGATGACTGGCTTCACGTTGCCAGCTCTAAAGTTTTCCTTGTCTTAGATTGACTGCCACCCAAGCTAGGGAGCTCAGTTTACCTTGTTAGTGCATTAACACATAGCTGTGCGGGGAGATTTAATGCATTCACATCTTTTCCAAGGACAATGAAATGAAATTGAATATAAGGGGCTAGACCAGAATTTAAACTTGGTTTGCTGATTCCAGATTCTGCCCTGGTTCCTGATTCCAGATTCTGCCCTGGTTTGCTGATTCCAGATTCTGCCCTGGTTTGCTGATTCCAGATTCTGCCCTGGTTCGCTGATTCCAGATTCTGCCCTGGTAACTGTTAAGCCATCTGCATATCTCTTTATACTTAGAGGAAAGTGGTTAAAATGAACACTATTGAATTATATTCATAAGATATGAGTAGAATTTAGCTTATAAAATTTGTTTTAGATAAGGAATCCATTTGCTTAACAGATTAAAACAAAGATTCGTATGCAAATGTTATTTTAATTTTATTGTATATTTAAGTCCATGACTATTACAAATACTTACTGAAATTACCTTAGTCTTTAAACAAAATAAACGATTAGTAAATTATTTAGTGAAGTGGGTTTTTTTTTTTTTAAATATTGCCGATGGATATTTATAAGATATCGGTTACATTTTTATTTGTAAGAGTGACTATACAAGCAGTTATGAAAGAATATGATATATAAAGTGTATATATAAGAATAATGGTAGGTAATTGAATGACTTAAATAATTCGGTTTTAATTAAAAGAGTCAGGAGGCATATTCCATAAACATTTTAACCATTTACAGTGACCTTGCTCCTATATGTCATTAATTTTATGATGTGACAGGTCTCAAGAAAATTTTCAAGAATATAAATGTAGGTACTATCCTTGCCTACTTAAAGTAAGTTGATATTTAACACAAATTATGGCACCAAATAACTCCGTTTTGGAGGCATAACTGGAGAGAGCTGGGACCAACAAGCCATAGATTTATTACAATACGTATCTATAAAGTAATGAAATATAATGAATTTTAAAAAAATGAAAAATCTGTCTTCATGCTTTTTATTTTTAATTTCAAGATAATTAAATTTAATATTTCCAAGAGGCAAAAATTTCAAAACCAATTTAAATTGACTGGAAGGATTTTCTATTTTGAAATCGCTAAAAATCACAGATTTTATCGCCATTTTTAGCCATCTGTCAGCATAATGGAATTCTCTTTATTAAAAAAATAAGATATACATTTATGAAACTTTGAAGAATATTAGCTGATTTGAAGTTTAATTAATCTTATTTGAAACAAATATTACTTTAAGTTAAAAATATCACAGAAATGCATTTCTTAACAAGGGGTTAGGTGTCTATTTAGGGTGTGGACAGGTGAACAACTGGAAGTTTATCTATTTTTTTTCTATTGGCAACATATTTGTAAAAATTTCTTGAGGAATATAATGTGAGGCCTTTTTTATATAATTTTTAACTACCTAGAATCTTTAAAATTTTTGTAAAATATTCTCAATGATCGAATGATTTATTGATTTTTAGGTACTTTAGCTTTAAATTTACTTTACTTATTGTTCTTATTTTGTGATAATGTTGTGCATGTATGTCTGTATTTACAACAAAAAAAAATAAAGCAAAAAATGCTTTACAGAGCTTAAGGGCTTCCAACTGCCTCGCTATTTAACCATAGGTGGGAAATGGTAAACATGGAATATTTTTTGATCCTGACCATAGGTGGATTCATGCCTTTCTTACAAGCATGAAGTAAATATGAACTGTCTCGGCCAGAATTTGAATTTGCTTGACTGATTCCATTTTCTGCTTTGCTAACCATCGTGTTACTTCGAACCTCTGAAGAAATTATATCCTTTGAGCGTTTTACAGTTGACCTACTTTGTGGCTGAAATATTTTTGTTTCTTACTCAGTGTCAGTCTGTACTAATCTTATTTTACTAAATATCTACATAAATTACTTTTTTTTAGTTTCACCAATTAATGGTCCTTGGGGAGCATGCATTGTTTATTCCAAAAGTATATAAAGCTAATCCTTCACGTTATGTCAGAATTTTTGAGATGTAGAATTATCATTAAATGTTTTTTCCATTTCACTGAAGTAGATGTTAAACACATGAGAGCATTATTGTCTCTTCTATCTTCTCTTTCACTGAAACCAAACAGCGTCTCTGGTATGTCTTTTTTTTTATCTTTTATCAGGATCAAAACGGAATAGTCCATTATTTATGAGATATTGACGGACCATTACGTACATGCTAACTAACATGAAGACACACAGAACTATAATATGATTATATACCTTTCTGTTCAGATTAGGAAACTCATCTTGATTGTCATATCCATAATGTTTCAACCATTGTTCCAGCCTTCTTCAGGTATCTGTTGTACTTGATAATTTTCTAGGAATTTTGAACTGAACATTTTATTCAATTCAAACTGTATCCATTCTGCTTCCCATGCTTAGGGAACATTTCATACCAGTTAATACAAACCCGTTTTATTCACTTCTGTAGGCGCCTTGACGTGGGGTAACGGTTGGAGAGTGTAGTCTACTTAATGACACACTACTTTAAATAAAAGGTTAGGAAGGAAGCCTCCATCAATACTGGAAAGAGCAATAACAGCTACTGGACTTGAGAAACCTATTTTCCCGAAAAATTGTTCTTTTTAAATCGATTTCACTCCATGCAAGGCAGTAAAGCCAATAAGACACAAGGGGTTACTGGGCGTGGAATAATTAGAAACAAAAAACATTACATTTAAATTTTTAAGATTAAACGTTGGAAAGCGTAGAGCTGGAAGAGAGTTCCACAAGCGAGAAGTGCAAGAAAAGAAACTGTTAGCATAGATTTTACTGTTATATCTAGCTAGCTTAACTGTAAATTGATGAGATCTCGACGTCGGTCTAGTACTGCACTAAGATTCCAAAAGTTTAGGTACCATAGCGAAGAGCGATATTTATTTCTGCTTCAAATACAGAAAATGTGGCACAAGGTCAAAAGTGGGGAATGGGGGGAAAGGACGGTCTTTTTCTGTTTTAAACTTAAACTTAGCTAGCCGCAAACACTGACCCATACATACCACAATATTCCTAATACCAAAACAACACATTCTTACTTATCTTTCATACTACATCCACCATAATACCTCATTGTCTCTATAAAAATCCTAACTAGTCCTCATAGCGAAGAGCTCACCCGAACAATTACCATGAAAGTACTTATAGAAAAGATGCAGGAAGGCAACCTTACGACAGTGGGAAAGGGAAGAGATTTTATAAATTTCCACCGAAAGTAGTACTGGTGAACGTTTCCTTGTAGGGAAACAGCTAATATTACCATTACCATTACAAAACATACATCATACCAGATGTCAGAATAGACACGTTTCATTGATACTGCAAGTATCTGTGTGAGGGGTGGGAGGAAAACGAAGATGTCTGGATGGAGAAAGAGGTAAATGTTTTGTGAAATGGAGGCGTTGAGCGTCATAGCAAAATGCTGTGTGATAACATCTAGGGTATCGCCAAACCAGCTACGCGCCGGGTAACGATTCTCTTTGCTTAGAACCCCTACAAAAATCGTTAAAAATGGGATCAATATTTTTTTACTGATTTTTTTTTTTATATAAAGTTAACAATATTGAACTGCTATATATTAACGTATTAGGTCTTTATCACAAATAACCATAATACATTCAGAAAAAAAAAACAAAAAAAACTAATGTCCCCTTTTTTCTTTTTATACTTGAAACGTGTGCTTATTTGACGGGATACTATTCTTCCCCAATAATGCTTAGTAAGTTGCAGATAATAAGGAAAAGTGGTTTAAATTCTGACAGGTATTTCTGTATAAAAGTGTGTGGTGGCTATTAGTGACCACATTTCTTACTTTGACTGACGACAACTTTGTATTAAAAAAAATTCAACTGAAAGAAAAAGTCGCTCAGACTTTTATTGAAAGCAGACTATTGAAAATGGCAAAGTCAGCAGTTAGACTAATATAGGGAGCTTTTTGCTAATCATTTAGCAAATTCCTTTTATAAGGTGCATACAAGCATCTTGAATTAGAATAATTGCCGCTGTTATGAGGAACGAAAATAAAGCACGCACGTTACATACAAGAAATATGTGTACGGTTCATTAGTATGTTGTACATAAAAATATTATGAACGTATCTTTAAAATTGTCGTTAGGATGAATATAAAAAACGACAGAGTATTCAATTCAGAAACTGAGTCTATTCTTAATAAATCGGTATAGCGCTATTTTTTATTACTATATTTCTATAATGCGCACTTTTGTTTTCCAAAAATCAACCTGCGTTTTATACCACTGGAGGCACACTCTTGGTAATTATCTCCCTTTTGGCAGGTAGATTACTGTACTGATATCATAAAGAGCCCTTGAGCGTCACGTAACAGCACCTTAGGAAAAACATTGAGTTGCTGCACAGCTTATCACGGACCGGGACGTAGGTCCAATGCATTCTAAAAAGCAACCAAAACATACTACAGGTGTGTACCGTGTCCCTCTTAGAGAATTTACAAGTATGACTTTCTTTTTATTTGTCTCTTCTTCTTGACTCCTTATATGTGCTTAAATTGTTCTATGTTGGACAAGTTTTTACCTATATGTATGTACTGTATAGTAGGATTTGTATATGTATAATCATCTTTTGCATATAAAACGTTTAAATGTTTAATTTATTTCTGAAGTTCATTCTTTGCGTTATTTTAGTCCATCTTGTTAAGGTGTTAATAGATCACGGATACACTAATGCCTGTATTGGACTTTGGAGAGTAGAGAAGATCAAGATGTTTCTTCTCTCTTTCCAAGTCTCAATTACAATGATGGTTGGATTATTGACACCAGATTAACCCGTGACTAGTCTTTTATGACACAATAGACCTGTGATGACCCCAGAATGAAATATATGTAATTATAAATGATTAAATTATAATTACAAATCAAAATAATGTTAATACACCCCCACACACATGCTCCCCACACACAGCCATACCCCTTACACACACATATATATATAAATATGGATGAACGATCACTTGAATATTTTTAGTTTTTCCTAAATCTTTCTTGCCAAATTATAGGTGCGTGTTATACGCCGGGGAAAACGATATTCGTTATTCAATTTAGTTAATATTTTATCCACTGTATCTTTAATTCTGGTTGATACACTGAGAGTAATAAAAAGTAACTTGTTTTGAAATAATTGTACTTATAAAATGTTCATTTTTTTTACTTGATCCAAAATATTATGATCAATAGAAAAAAAAGAAAAGAAATTGAAGACGATTTTGTTAAGTGTTAGAGATATGAAAAAAAAAAAAAATCCAGTCTTATTCAATGTATATTGAACAATTTTTTTGGAAAAAAATTTGTTAAAAAACGACATTGTAATGTCAAAAATAAACCAAAAATACAAAAGAAAAAAAGATCAAAAAAAAAACAACAAATTAATGATACTTTTTTTATTTTGCTTTTTTCTCTGATAAAGAAGAGGTGCTTGGGTTGGACTCGCTACTGAATTTGTAATATAGCCAATAAAAACGTTATAAATAATATTCATTTTTTCTTTGTCATCTTTTTAATAGTTATATAAAAAAATGTAATTTTTTTATGGTGAAGTCGATCTTTTTCAGGAATGTATAAGGAAAACTGGAAGCAACAAAAATTTGGTTCTACAGACGGATACCGAGAATTTCACGGAGAGAGCGAGTAAACAACGAAGAAGTTTTAAAAAAAATGTTAAAAAAAAAGAACATTTATACACAGAACCAGAAAGAGACAGCTGAAATTCCTTGGATAGATAATGAGGAAGGATGGCTTGGAAAACTTAACCCTCACAGGGCATATCGAGGCCAAGAGATATAGGGGAAGCCGGTGAGTCATCTACCCGTCGAGCTTGTAAGGAAGTATGGCGGAACAGGAGGCGGGAGTTTTAACAGAGTGAGAAAAACTGCTAAAGGCTACAAGGTATAGGAAATTGTGGAGAACTATGATCGCATCTGTCCCTGAAGAAATGCGGCATATAAAGAAGATATTGGATTCGGAAATGATGAGCTTGTGAGTTTATAACGGAGTTATTAATATTCACCTGATTTCAATTACGTCACAAAGAACTGCTAGGTAGCCATGACATATTTGGGAAGGATATTAGAATAATCCAGAACCTATTCTGGCAGTAAACCAACTGCAAAGGGATAGAAAATGAATTCAGTAAATATGAAAAAAAAAATAGAAAGGGGTGTAAGACAAGGATGTATCTTCTCACCGGACTTATTCAACCTATACAGTAAGGCGATTCTGAGAGAATTAGAAGTCCTACCAGGATTCATTATTGGCAGCCACAATCTTAACAACGTAAGATATGGAGATGACACAGTGTTGATAGCAGATACGGAAAGAAAACTACAGGAACTCCCACAGAAGGTAGTGAAGGAAAGCGAGAAGAAAGGACTAAGCATCAATCGCAAAAGGCGGAATGTATGGTTGTTAGCAAAAGAAAAGCCCAACATGCAAATTACAAAATGGATGTACCAAAATCAGGCAAGAAGAATTTAAATATCTGGGAATTGATTTAACACAAAACGGAAAGTGTGACATTGAAATACAAAAGAGCATTGGGATAGCGAAAGGTGCCTTCCAAAAGTTAAGGTAAGTATTAAGAAACATGAAAATTTTGTTAGAAACAAAGAAATGAGTACTGAACTGTTATGCATTGTCAGTCCTCCTCTATGGCAGTGAATGCTGGACAATCTCCTCACGAAGAAGATGAAGAAGAGAACTTGAATCAAGAGAAATGTAATTCTAGAGAAGGATGCTGAGAATAACATGGACGAAACATGTGAGCAACGAGGAAGTTTTAGAGAAAACGGAAACAAAAAGGACAATTATACTTAGTATAAGAAATATATTGTATATTGAAATTTGTAGGACACATAATGAGGAAAGAGGGCTTGGAAAATCTGATACCCACAAGACGGATTGAAGGCAAGAGGGACAGGTAAAAACAACGCATAAACTACCTAACGAGTTTTAGTAAATGGATAGCGGAACAGAGTTTAGGAGAGATAACAAAAAGAGAAAATTTATTAAGAGCTACAAAGGACAGGAAATGGTGGAGAGCCATGATTATCAACGTCCTGGGGAACACGGCACATAGAAGAAGAAGAAAGAGAACACGTATGTAATCAGTGAGAGTATTCAGTTTTTTCAAAACAACAAATTTATACGGCAGGTATTAAGAACAGGTATAATTTCAGTATACTTCAGAAATAAAAATGTCTTTGTTGTCAAAAAAAAAAAAAAAAGAATGAGAATAAAATAAGTGAGCTTTAAGTTCCACCCTAATGAATTTATGTTTTTTTGACTATAGTCATCGTTAAAGGCTCGGAATGTGTGAAAGTTTGAATAGAAGAAATACAACATAAAGAATAGATCGGTCCATAACTGCTAATTCTATCACCCCTGGCAGTAACTGGCTCCTTCTGACATTTAAAATGGGGAATTTCTTTTACTAGAGTCAAAGATTCTTCTATCGTCCGGTTCATACTCCTCCCCTGTCTATTGAACAGGAATAGAGGTTTATCTATTGTTTTCTGTTTTGTTTTGGGTTTCTATTTCCTTCTAAAGTCTACCTCAGCTCTATACTCCTAATGCTTATCTTTTCTTACGCTAATACAACTCCACACAGTAACCCTCTACCTTGAGTGACTCTTGGGCCTTGCACTGGGTGAAAATTAGTAAAAAACAAGATTAAAAAACAAAAAGGAATATTGTATAGATACAGGATGCGACGGGTAAATTGTCGCCATTTTATATTTTTAATTTCGCGCATGTGCGTTGTTTGTTTTTGATTTTGTCGACTGCACTTTATAGTAGGGTCAGTTGGGCACCGTCTGCGAGAAAAGGAACACGATGACGCAATTAATTCTGCCAGGATTTTGGAAACGGTATGCTGTACGGCTTGGCATTCGCGCCGGAAGCTCCGATACGAATATTTCAGATTGTTTGGGTGTCAATCTGAGGACAGTGCAGAGGATCCAGAAAGAATTGGAGGAGTCTAAAGAAGATTACGAAGGTGTTTGAAGTGATCACTAATGACCGCGTTTATGTGCACGTTCCTCTATAAAAGCTATTTAATGCATTAATGTTATTTAAGTTTTGAACCAATTTAAATATCTTCTTCGATTTTTCAATTGCAAAGTTATAAATTTAATTGTCAAAAAAGAAACTTGATTTTTATGTAATTAAAGCAAATTTTAAAATTTTTTAGAGTTTGTAAACTATTGTTTATAACTACGAACGCCTCGACCTTAATAAATTGACATCTGTCAACAGAAGAATTAAACCTTCTCCAAATCTAAGAATAATTTACCTGTCTATTTAGTTCAAAGGTCAATTAGTAATTGTTTTACCCTCTCTTACCCAGTCACAATAATTACGAAAAATCTGCCTTGAACCGTAAAGTAAAAAAAGATGTAATAAAACTAAGACATTATTTAATTATAAAGGCTTTTGATTGCTTTTATGAAAATAGTATATTATTGATACAATTGTCTTAAAAAAATTTTTGTGATGAATAATGAATTTTTACAAGAATTGTTTATATTTTACAAAATTCTGATTAGAATAGTTTATAAACTTTTAAAATTTTGATATTGTTACTAGATTAAAGCATTCATATAGTAAATTTAAAATTTATGGGGATCTTCGTAAGTAAGCCAAAGTAATACAGTAAAATATTAGAATGCTTAAAATATTTAAGATTACCTAAAAAAAGCGTTCCCATTGTATTCGTCATGTAATTTCTGTAGTTATTGCCCCCCTTAAATATATTTCCCAAACACTAGGCTTCCAATAAATCATTCAATGCGTAAAAAAAACCCACTTCCATTTCATAAAAAGTGCTTTACTGTGATATTTTAAATTAAAAGAAAGTAATATTTTTTAAATTCAGATTAATTAAACTGTAGTAGGATTAGGTAGTAATAACACCATGCGAAAATATACACTTTCCTCTTTACTAAGTGAGTGACAAAGAAAACTCTTTCTCCCTCTCTTCTATATATTTCCTTTCCTTCCTTCTATTGTTCCTATACTCGGTAACGGACATGAACCCGTTATAAACTTAGTTTGTGTGGGTCAGTGAACGTCATAAAAAAAAAAAAATCAACCAATGTCAACACGTCCTGCCAAAAATCAAACGTGAAACACAGATGTGTTAGCCCCAATAAAAAGAAGAAAACCACGTACGAGACTAGAGGAATTTGATTCGAGGTAGCAGTTCGAGACACAAGGGTTGGTAATTCATCGGCTGTGAGTTTGACCTGACGTACAACTCCAGAAGTGAAAGAAGAAGAAAGGATAAATGCAATGAATTAATTTCCGTCAACCAGAAAGAACACAACAACCCTGTATGAACTCTCAAATCACAAAAAGAACTATGACCATTTTAAACACTGTAACCAAATGGAGTCAACAATAAATGGTACTATAGACAATAAATTTGGCCTTTACTTCATCTCTATATACCATAGATCTTTAAATCAGCTAATTTTTCTAAAATGACATTTCAGAAAAGTATATTCTATTTTGAAAGATTTTGTTTTAATAAGGACAATTATGTAGCAGATTTGTCAATATGGACGAATTTATTCATTTTGCTGGTAAGCAGAAAAAATATTCCAATCAATTTAAATTCGATTCGAAATGGGGAAGGATGTTGAGAATAACATAGATCGAGCATGTGAACGACGACGGAGTTTTAGAGAAGATGGAAACGAAAATGACACTTATACAGGAAGAAACAGTCCATCCTTCAACTCTATAAATCAACTATCCGTCCTTGCATGGAATATTGCTGTCATATATGGACTGGTGCCCCCACAGAACGTCTCGAGGACCGCGACAAAATCCAGAGACGAATATGCAAGATGATAGGTCCTGATCTGGCATCTAGTCTACAGTCGCTTTCTCACAGACGTGCCGTGGCTTCCCTCTGACTCTTCTACAAGTATTTTCACGGCAACTGTTCTGACGAACTACTTTCGCTGTTTCCCAGACTGGATGAATTTAAGCGATCTACCAGGCTGGCATCTCGGTTTCTCCCTTTCACTGTCAAAATGGTTAAATGTAACCATCTCTTCTACTCAAACAGCTTCTTCTCTCGCACTTCCCCTCTGTGGAACTTCCTTCTCCTTGCTTGCTTCCCCGATGACTATAATCTTCAAATATTCAAGTGTAATGTCAATCGACATCTGATACCCCGAGTTTGTTCCCCGTCCTGCTTTGTAGCCTTTCCGCAAACACACCTCGTTACTCTTGTTCTCAATCCTTTGTAAACCCTTGCATGCTAGTGGCACTCACGCCTTGCTTGGGGTGAATTGTTCAAAAAGACATAATGAGAAAAGAGTGCCAGAGGAATTTGATACTCACAAGACAGATTGGATGCAAGGGAGACAAAGGAAAACAACGCATAATCTACCGAGTGAACGTGTAAATAAATGAGAGAAGAGAAATAACAAATATACAACATTTATTAACAGCTACAATGGACAAGAAATTGTGGAGTGCCATGAACTATTAGTTTAGAATTAAAACTTCAAGAAAGATTATTTTATTATTGAAAATCCATTTTAAAACTGAGGTATCGCTTTTTTAGGAGGTACCTACAAGTAACCATACATAATAACATAACCTACAAGTGACCATGCATAATAACATAACCTACAAGTAACCATGCATAATAACATAACCTACAAGTAACCATACATAACAACATAACCTACAAGTAACCATACATAATAACACCAACCTACAAGTAACCATACATAATAACAAACCTACAAGTAACCATACATAATAACATAACCTACAAGTAACCATGCATAATAACATAACCTACAATAAGTAACCATGCATAATAACATAACCTACAAGTAACCATGCATAATAACATAACTTACAAGTAACCATACATAATAACATAACAAACAAGTAACCATACATAATAACATAACAAACAAGTAACCATACATAATAACATAACCTACAAGTAACCATACATAATAACATAACCTACAAGTAACCATACATAATAACATAACCTACAAGTAACCATACATAATAACATAACCTACAAGTAACCATACATAATAAAATAACCTACAAGTAACCATGCATAAATAAAAATAACCTACAAGTAACCATACATAATAACATAACCTACAAGTAACCATGCATAATAACATAACCTACAAGTAACCATACATAATAACATAACCTACAAGTAACCATACATAATAACATAACCTACAAGTAACCATACATAATAACATAACCTACAAGTAACCATGCATAATAACATAACCTACAAGTAACCATGCATAATAACATAACTTACAAGTAACCATGCATAATAACATAACTTCGGAGTAACCATACATAATAACATAACAAACAAGTAACCATACATAATAACATAACCTAAAAACAAGTAACCATACATAATAACATAAATAAAAAAGTAACCATGCATAATACCATAACCTACAAGTAACCATACATAACAACATAATCTACAAGTAACCATGCATAACAACATAACCTACAAGTAACCATACATAATAACATAACCTACAAGTAACCATACATAATAACATAACCTACAAGTAACCATGCATAATAACATAACTTACAAGTAACCATACATAATAAAATAACAAACAAGTAACCATACATAATAACATAACAAACAAGTAACCATACATAATAACATAACCTACAAGTAACCATGCATAATAACATAACCTACAAGTAACCATGCATAATAACATAACCTACAAGTAACCATACATAATAACATAACCTACAAGTAACCATGCATAATAACATAACCTACAAGTAACCATACATAATAACATAACCTACAAGTAACCATACATAATAACATAACAAACAAGTAACCATGCATAATAACATGACAAACAAGTAACCATACATAATAACATAACAAACAAGTAAACATACAAATTAACATAACCTACAAGTAACCATGCATAATAACATAACCTACAAGTAACCATACATAACAACATAACCTACAAGTAACCATGCATAATAACATAACCTACAAGTAACCATACATAATACCATAACCTACAAGTAACCATACATAACAACATAATCTACAAGTAACCATGCATAACAACATAACCTACAAGTAACCATACATAATAACATAACCACAAGTAACCATACATAATAACATAACCTACAAGTAACCATGCATAATAACATAAAACAAGTAACCATACACAAATAATAACCAAGTAACCATGCAATAACATAACAAACAAGTAACCATACATAATAACATAACAAACAAGTAACCATACATAATAACATAAACAAAACAAGTAACCATACATAATAACATAACCTACAAGTAACCATGCATAATAACATAACTTACAAGTAACCATACATAATAACATAACAAACAAAACCATACATAATAACATAACAAACAAGTAACCATGCATAACAACATAACCTACAAGTAACCATAATAATAACATAACCTACAAGTAACCATAAGTGTTATAAAACAATAACACAACAAGTAACCATACATAATAACATAACCTCAAGTAACCATACACTTTCTAACATAACCTACAAGTAACCATTCCTAACAACATAACCTTCAAGTAACCATACATAAACCAAAATAAATCACAAGTAACCATACATAAAAACATAACCTACAAGTAACCATACATAATAACATAACCTACAAGTAACCATACATACAAACATAACCTAAAAGTAACCATACATAAAACATTTAACCCAATAAGTAACCATACAAAAAAAAAATAAGGCAACCATTAAAAACATAACCTACAAGTAACCATACATAATAACAAAACCCACAAGAATGTAAATACATAATAACATAAAAAATTGGTCCATAAATAAAAAATAATATTAAATAATAACATAACCTACAAGTAAATAATTATTTTTAACATAACAAACAAGTAACCATACATACTAACATAACCATTAAGTAATCATTCATAAACAACATAACCATAGTAACCATACATTTTTTAAGTAACCTACAAGTAACATACACTTATAAAATAACCCAAGTTTACCATGCATAATAACATAACCAACAAGTAACCATTTAATAACATACAAACAAGTAACCATACAAAAATAACATGCAAACAAGAACCATATGAAAATAACCTTTGAATAACCATACATAAAGGACATAACCTTTTTTTAAAATAACCATACATAATAACATAACAAACAAGTAACCATACATAATAACATAACAAACAAGTAACCATACATAAAAACATAACATAATATAACATTACCATATATAAAACATAACAAACAAGTAACCATACAAATAACATAACCTACAAGTAAATATAAAATAACATAACCTACAAGTAACCATACATAATAACAAGAACAAACATTTAAACATACATAATAACATAACCTACAAGTAACCATACATAACATAACTTTTTCATAAATACCATAATAATAACAAACCTACAAGTAACCATACATAATAACATAACCTACAAGTAACCATGCATAATAACATAACTTACAAGTAACCATACATAATAACATAACAAACAAGTCACCATACATAATAACATAACCTACAAGAAACCATACATAATAACATAACCAACAAGTAACCATGCATAATAACATAACTTACAAGTAACCATGCATAATAACATAACCAACAAGTAACCATACATAATAACATAACTTACAAGTAACCATACATAATAACATAACAAACAAGTAACCATACATAATAACATAACCTTTTGTTTGTAACCATGCATAATAACATAACACAAGTAACCATACATAATAACATAACCTACAAGTAACCATACATAATAACATGACAAACAAGTAACCATATTCTAATAACATAACCTATAAGTAACCATACATAATAACATAACATATTTAAGTAACCATACATAATAACATGACAAATAAGTAACCATTATAATAACATAACCTACAAGTAACCATACATTTTTTTTTTAAAACATAACCTACAAGTAACCATATTTTAATCAATAACAAAACAAACAAGTAACCATACATGTTTTTTAATTTTTCTATTAAGTAAACCTAACTAACAAACAAAGTAAATACATAATAACATAACCTACAAGTAACCATGCATAATAAACACCTTAAGTAACCATGCCAATAATTCATACATAAAAATGGTTGCATAATAACATAACCTACAAGTAACCATACATAATAACATAACCCACAAAACAAACCATGCATAATAACATAACCTACAAGTAACCATACATAATAACATAACCTACAAGTAACCATACATAATAACATAACCTACAAGTAACCATACATTAATAATAACAACATACCTACAAGTAACCATTTTTAACACATACCTACAAAATTTCATACATATTAACATTGCCTACAAGTAACCATGCATAATAACATAACCTACCAGTAACCATGCATAATAACATAACCTACAAGTAACCATACAAAATAACATAACAAACAATAACCATACATAATAACATAACCTACAAGTAACCATACATAATAACATAACCTACAAGTAACCATACATAATAACATAACCTACAAGTAACCGTACATAATAAACCCAATTCAAACAAAACTATAATTACCATTTTATTGTAACCAGATGCACGACAATCACATAAAAGATGAAAAAGTGACAATGTAATCGATATCTAACTTGCAGAGAGTAAAAATCGCCTAAGAATCAGCATATATTAGAAAAGAATTCACAAAATTTGAACCTCGTGATTACTAACTGGATTTACCTACAAAATACTTTGTAAAAGACAAATGTTGTATACCAATTTTCTCGTACGTTAAGAAACCATGTCTTTGTAGATAATAACAATAAAAAAAAACAACTATTAATATATACAGGTAACAACATATTTCTCTCAAGAATATTGAACTGTCACTTGGTTGAGCAAAGTGCCATATGTAACTATATAAAGCAAATCCACAGCACTCTTTTAATTTCCATCAAAGGAAACATTAAAGGAAGGCGAGACGCTACAAACAGGAATTTGTTTCAATCTAGGCGTGTGTCTGTTAAAATGGCTTTGAACTGTAAGTACATTTTACCCACACATCCATAAAATATATTTCTCGGTAATAGCCTATGAACCTATTTATATTTGTTACTTTGAACTGTAAACAACATAAATACTCTGCTGGCTCTCTCTCCGGCTTGTGTAACAATTCTTTTTCAAAGATACGTCGCCGGAGAAATTAAATCAGCTGAAATGTTATTGTATCTTTAATTTCATCAAAATATGTGAATACGCCTTGGATCAGAAAATAAAACTATAAAAAAAGTAAAATTTTTATTGTTTGAACATTTTATAGTTGACCATTTAAAAACATTCCTATTGTTCTAATAAGCTTTCCTCCTTAGTTCTTCGACCGCATGACTTTAAGCATGCTACTCGATTGGCAACTAGGTCTCACTGTTTTACTGTTGAAATAACTAGATGTAACCATAAGTTCTACTCTAAAACTTTCTTTTCTAGCACTTCTTTCCTGTGGAACTCTCTTCTGATTTCTTACTTCCTTGTCACTTACGTCTTTCAAAAATTTATATCCTCTGTTCTTTTATTGTCCTTTCTCCTCACTAAAGTCTTTTCATTCTCTTTCACTTCTAGTAACCACTTGTGTCATAGTGAGATTACTGCCTTGCTTGAATTGAAATGATTAAAAAAAAATAGAAGAAAACTATAGGTTTTTAGGATGTAAAAGAAAAATATCCACTGAAAAATTATTATTTTTTAAAATTTTCATTTATCTAATTTAATTTCTAAATTTTAAAAAATGTTTTCGAATTATTCATCATGGAGTCTTCTGAATTTTTATTTAATAATCACTGTTTCAATAATTGAAAAATATCAAATAACTGTTTTTTTTTTTTTTTTTTTTTTTTTTACAAGGAAATTGTTTTTCTTTTTTTTAATGGGCTGACGTTCTACACTTCTTTACCTTTAGAAGTGCCAAATAGTTTTGGGTATGGCGATAAGCTACATCCGAGAGCAAGGATCGAGAGATTTTGAGGAGCGTTAAAGCACTTCATAATTGCTGTTGTTCTCAAAACAAAACACCATGTAAATATAAAAAATACATTTTTGTGATAAAAGTACCAGCAATACATTTTTTATAAAAAAAATAATCAAAAATACATATTTATAGTAAAAAGATGAACAATATATATTTAAAGCAAAATGGCCAGCAATACATTTTATAGTAAAATTACCAACAATACATTTTATCTGTAGATGAAAGCATACAGTTGCGTTCAAAATATATTTAATTGATACGATTATATTCAAAATATTTAGATTTTGGCATTAATAACCCATAGAGGTTCATATTTTTTTTTTAAGCATTTCACCCCAAGCAAGGCGGGAAGCCACTAGGACGCAAGGGGTTACAGAAAGTTTAGAGCAAGATCAGATAGGAGTGATAGAAGAAAGGATGAAGGTAGTGGATAGATCAAGGCAACTGGAGATGTCGATTGACATTACACTTGAATAGCTGGGGATTATAGCTCACAGGGAAACAAGAATAGGGAAGGGAGTTCCACGGGTGAGAGGTGCGAAACATGAAGCTATTAGAGTAGAAGAGACGAGTACATTTAGGAGTTTCGACAGTGAAGGGGTGAGAGCGGGATGCCAGCCTCGTAGGGCGCTTGAACTCATGACGTCTGGGAACCAGCGAATGCAGCTCCTCGGAGCAAT
Organism: Acanthosepion pharaonis; assembly: GCA_903632075.3. Taxonomy (NCBI): domain Eukaryota; kingdom Metazoa; phylum Mollusca; class Cephalopoda; order Sepiida; family Sepiidae; genus Acanthosepion; species Acanthosepion pharaonis. The sequence goes on along the minus strand of CAHIKZ030002759.1, from coordinate 161,980 downwards.
TTCCATGAAAGTATTTGTAGAACAGACAGAGGGAGGCGACGGCGCGTCTGTGAGAAAGTGACTGTAGACGAGACGCCAGGGCAGGGCCAACTACATTGCATATCCGCCTCTGGAGCCTATCAAGAACCCCGAGGCAAACAGAAGGGGCACCAGACCATATATGGCAGCAATACTCCATGCAAGGGCGAATTGTTGATTTGTAGATCTGGAGGATCGACTCCGGGGAGAAAAACTTCCTGGCGCGGCTCAGGGAGCCAACTTTCCTTGCGGTGGACGAAGCAATTGACTCAATGTATTTATTCCATCTCAGGTCAGCAGTCAACGTGAGACCGAGAAGCCGCAGAGAGTTGCTCTCGAGAAGTTGAGCGTCAGACATTCTAATGGAGGGAAGGAAAGGATCTCTGTGGTGAATAATAGAGAGCAGTTTTGTCTTAGAAGCGTTGAAGTTGACCAGCCAATTCATGCCCCAGTTCACAATCGATTGGAGGTCCTTTTCGAGACGCACGGCCAGGTGAGTTTTGTCAGCGAGACTAGATTTGTTTTTGAGGCAGGAATAAATTGTGGTGTCATCCGCGTAGATGCCAACTTGGGAATTATGGCGTCAGGAAGGTCATTTATGTATATAAGGAATAGAGTTTTTTATACTAGGATGGAGCCTTGAGGAACACCTGCGTTCGTGGGATAGGAACTGGAGGAGAATCCGTTGAGAACGACCTTCAATTCACGGTTTGACAGGAATGATCGTATTAGGTTCTATAATCGACCCGTAATGCCATAACCCTGGATCTTGCGAAGAAGGCCGGCATGCCAAATCCTATCAAATGCTTTGGAGATGTCTAGTGCCACGGCTCGGCCTTCCCGTTATTTTGAAGAGCTTTAGTAGACTGTTTCAGTGATGGCTGTAAAAGCACATCGGCTGTAGATCGGGCAAAGTAAGAAACCATATTGCTTGTCAGAGAGCAGATTATGGGATGTGAGGTGGTTAACCACCCCGGTATTGATTAGGGCTTCGAAGACTTTGCCGAAGAGGGGAAAGAGACTGATAGGACGGTAGTTGGAAGGGTCAGAGGGGTCGCCGGAGTTCTTGAAGACAGGAACGATCGAAGAGGACTTCCAGCAGTCAGGAAAACAAGATTCCTTGAGGCAGTAGTTATATAGTTTAGAAAGGGCGGGCGCCAGTTCAGGCGCGCATTTCTTCAAGACAATGGCTGGTATCCCGTCTCCACCATTAGCCTTGTTGGGGTCTAGATTGGAGATAACGGCCAGTACCAAAGATGGGGTTATGTTTAACGCACTCAATATGGCCTCAGTTCTAAGAGGGAAGTCGGATATGGGTACACCGGAAGAGTCGAGCGTCGAGTTGAATGAAAATTTCCGAGCAAAGCATTCAGCTTTGTCGGTAGAGGAGGTCAGGACTTCGAACTGGTTGAATAAAGGAGGTATAGGGGGTTTGCAATTGTTCAATACGCTCTTGCAGAGACGCCAATAATCTTTGGAGCCAAATTTGCGAGATGCAATACATTCCTTCATCCGAGCCGCAAATAGTGATCGTTGAGGACACGCTTACATTCGTTACGGGCGGAGGCAAAGAAACGTCTATTGCAGTCAGATAAATTACGGGAATAATATCAAAAAGTGGTTCCTAAATTTGTGATGGCGGCTGAGCAAACAGCCGAGAACCAAGGGGAGGAGCGCGACTTGACCCTATATTTCCTTGATGGAATGAAAATTGTCGATTCCAGCTTTAACCCAGGAAGAGACCTCAGAAGCACATTCTTGGACGGGGAGCTTAAAGACTCCATCCCATGGGTCATCACGGAGGAAATCACGGAACGCGTCCCAGTCAGCTCGTTGATAGTAGAACAAAGTTCTAGTGGTAGGAAAATCTTTATACAATTGGAGTTGAAGGAGATGTTAACTGATACTAAATGCATGATCAGAGTTATAAAGAGGGCAGAATGCGAGGCGCTGCAGGATTCAGGGATGGAGGTAAAGAACAGGTCGAGAAGAGAGGCTTTACCTTCCCGGTTGAAGGCAAAACGAGTGGGAAGTAACTATCTGTGTGAGGGAAATGGGAGATTGAAAAAATTGAGCGTTTGAATGCCTGCGTGGTCAGTAGTAGCATTCTTAAATACAAGGTTGTGATGGGCGTTAAAGTCACCAAACACAAAAATGTGAGCAAACGGGTGGAGGGAGAGAGCCTTGTCTATGCTGTCAGAAAATGCTATCATTATCTCACAGTCTTTAGAGGATGGAGAGCGGTAAAGGAAGAAGAGATACTTACCGCATTGAGGAGATCGAGTCATCAACAATTATGTATGACTGGTTTTATTTTCGAGAGAAACTCTGGCCAGAGGAAGATGTTCCTTGACGTAGACACCAAGACCGTGCATGTGGGTTAGAGAGTGAAATTTTCTGAGGAATTATTATAGCCGGGGATTAAAGATGATCAGAAGAATTGAAAGAATAGACAAGGAATAATCAAAAGAGAGGATCTCACCATATCAATCGGGCCGTTTATAAAAATGGAAAGATTCAGATTGCATTTCTTTATAAAAAAAATACGGATATTTTTGGAGAACAACGAAATGTTGATTTTCAAATAATGGTTTTTTTAAGGCTGATTTAAATTGAATCTTTCGGTTTTGTTACTCATATTGAATTTTATTTGAAAGATGAAAATGCCCAGAAAAAAAAAAATAAACAAACAGTTTTGAACGTGACGCGGGCAGAGGCATTTGTTTAAAATCTGCATCATTATGTTTAATTCAGGGCTGCTCACCGGAGGTGACTTCCAAAGGGACACCTTTCCATGCGCGACATTTCACTAAAAACACCCCGGTATTTTTACAAAACTGTTGATCAGAGCGGCCAAAAAAGACGCTACGCAAACTGTTAGTTAACCTAACTACCATTCGGAAACAACAACCAGAAACTGTCAACCGTGTATCCTTTATTTTGAAGAGGTGATGCCACAGACTGCACAAATCACGGGAGAAACAGAAATGCACTAATACAGAAATTTATTTGCCGGAGTGAATCTTGAACAATAGTTTTAAACCCCTTCCTAGACAAGAAACAAGGTTTTTAAGCCTCTACATGTCCAATTGAAGGGGGATCTTCAAATTTTTAACCGGGCGGTAGAATGCCTATTGAACTCCTATTTTTTATAACACAAAAAGGACGACAAAAACAGAAATAAGGATTATAGATAACAGGTAAGAAACTGGATCACAATTGGCTATACCCTTGGAAGATTAAGTTTTAACTTAGTATAAGTCTCATTGTCTATTCTAAAGAAATTAAAAATAAGGTTTTGGGAAATTTATTATTTAATCTAGCCAAAAACATTTAATTTTCCATTTTATTCTGTTTTTTTTTTGAACCGGGATTTCTTACTATCAAATAAGGGAGAATCATTGGAACAAAATGTCTTTGAGTTTTTTTAGAGAAAAAAATAGGATTAAAAAAAAAAAAAAAATCAAAGAAAAATTTAAAAGGGTTTCTGCTCAAATTTGCTTTAAAAACTCGACTCAACACACAGGCAGCAATAATGGTTGTCTGCTTTCTTCCTCATGATGGTAACTGAATGTAAATTACCAATATGTCCAAGCGTCGACCTGGTTGGGGGGGATCAAAATTTGCAAAAACCCTCACCAAATAAAAATGGGGTTGGGAGATTGAAATTTTCAATAAGATTTAGAACAGGAGAAAAAACGACGAGAACAATTCCAAGTTCAGACAATATATCAAGCAAAAAAATATACGGTCACAACATCATGAGAATACTGACGAGCCAACTTCGCATCTAGCCAAAGACATTCAATTTTTTATTTTCCTTTTTTTTTTTTTTTTTTTTTTTCTTATTAATCTATCAAATAAATTTTAAAATAATTTGTGGATCAGACCCCACGTGGATCCTTCTCTGAACACTCCAACCTGGACCTCTTCAAGTCAACAGTCAATAGTTAAAAAATATTGTTTGATAATCTTTTTTTCCATTCACTTCCTTCCTTTTTTTTCATTCATGCATAACATTTCATTCCTCATTGCCATTTTTAACAATACCCCGCTGTCTTGTCTCTCGAGCTTTGAATTGGGTGGAATTTAGTTTGAAAATATGTGGAAGGATGTTAAAAAATAATGTATAGACACTTTTTATTACCACCTTATTGATCCACGTGCTCATGCAATTTCTTGATAAAATCCAAAGAATCTGCAATGTTATTGGTCTTGACCCGGCATCTCGGCTTCAGTCCCCCTTTCCCACCGCCGTAATGTAGCTTCCCTGTGTCTTTCCTATAAATATTTTCATGATAATTGTTCTAATGAACTTTCCGTTATGCTACCAAGACTTTATGAATTTAAGCGCAGTACTAGATTGGCAACAAGGTCTCATCATTTTACTGTTGAAATGTAACCGTAAATTCTATGCTAACAGTTCCTTCTCTTGCACTTCTCGCTTGTGGAACTCACTTCTGATTTCTTTCTTCCCAGTCAACTTTGATCCTCAAAAATTCAAATGCAGTGTCAATCGTTATCTTCTGTTTTCTTAATTCTTCTTTTTCTATTGTCCTGTCTTATTAATAGTGATTTTTTTTCTCATATTCTTTCACTGTCTGTAGCCAATTGTATCTTAGTGGCTGTTTGTTTTTTTTGTTTTACGACATATCAACACCTCAACGGGTCATTTAATGCCGACAACATTTTTTTTTCCTGGTAATATTTTTGTTTTGTCAAAAATCTATTTCTAAAAATATTTTTTTATATAAAAATGTATATAAAGGTAATATTTTTTTCAAAAACGTATAGATTGTAATATTTTTTTTTTTCAAAAACGTACAGTTGGCAATACTATTTTTCCAAAAACGTATAGCCGGCAACACTATTCTTTCAAAAAAACGTATAGCTGGTAATATTATTTTTTCAAAAACTTACAGCTGGCAACATTATTTTTTCAAAAAAGTATTAACAGAGGCCTTGCTGTTGGACGTAATTTATCGTCTTACCCAGGACGAGGATATAGTTTATCGTCATACCCAGGACGCGGATGTAGTCTTAGTGTTAACTATTTGCCCATAGCTGGGACTCTAACAGGTGCTACCACCCCGGGTCAGGGTGGACATGGGAACACCAGCAATTAAGAGGTGGTTCCACGCTCCTCAAAACATCCTGATCAGAGGCCTTGCTGTTGGACAGAGTTTATCATCTTACCCAGGACGCGGATGTAGTTTATCGTCAGACCCAGGACGAGATCTAGATTTGGGGGTTAACTATTTGCCCACAGCTGGGACCCCAACAGGTTCCACCACCGCGGGTCAGGGTGGACTCGGGAACATCAGCAATCAAGAGTCGGTTCCACACTACTCAAAACCTCCCGATCAGAGACCCTGCTGTTGGACGTAGTTTATTGTTTACCCAGGATGCGGATGCAGTTTATTGTCATAACCAGGACGGCTTAGTGGCTGTATTGCCTTGCTTGTGGTGAAATGATTTAAAAAAATCTCTTACCGCGCATAGGAAAGCTTGAGTTTTTGTCCATTCCAAAATGCTTAAAAAAAATCAAGTTGTTTCTACACGGTTAAAAAACTTTTTAGTTACTTCGCGCAAACCTATTTTATATTATTTTTATGGACGAATTTTAGAACAATTTTTGTTTATGAGTTATAACGAGTTACATTATGAAAAAGAGTTTTCAGATTATTGAAACTACCGACCTTAATAAATATTTAATTAACCACAATTACAATTAAACTTTCAATAAACTTATTTTATATCGGAACAGATTCAGCACACGGACGTAGTAGAGAAAAATCATGTGACTACTTTTTATATTATTCTAAGCCAATAAAATTTAATTTATCATTATTTTAACCAATAGAATTAGTATATATATATATATATATATATATATATATATATATATATATATATATATATATATACTATATTATTTTACTACAACTATGCTGAACAAACCTTAGCTACAGATTCGGGGAGAGAGTGTATTACCTAGCGTGATCAACAATTTGAACAAGCCAGTACGCCCAATGTGTGTTTTTGTGTTTGTCGTAGTCGTCCCATAAAGAGAAATTCAAACACTGAGAAAAAGGCAAGCTTTATCTGAAAAGTGGCGAGTAAAAAGAAAGTTTTAATTATAATATCTCCAAGAGATGTCTTTCGTTTCAGTTTAGGAGCACAGGAATTGTGCTGTCCGCCTTAGGCAAACTGCAACTGGCTACCGCGTTCGTCTCTGTTTTGAACCAAATAGCAACTGAGTATACTCACCAACGGGCTGTGAAGTGACACTAATGGCCCCTTAAGATATCACTAAATTCGTCCTGTCAACAGATACTCGCTTTCTACATCCCTACAATAGTTTATCACCTTTATGGTTACCGCCTGTGATATCGGAATATTTAGAGGCAGTAGCTATTGTTTGCAATCCGGTTTTATTGGAAGTGTTTGAAAACCATAACGACCCACCTTTTCTGAGGATTGGATTGTTTTTGCATTACTCGTTTTCACCTGGTACGTGAGAAAAATTTCAATGGTTGTGTTAGTCACGATTGTCGGGGTTCTCTTTACATTTCCCACCAGTCTTCAAGATTTTTCCTCTATGGTCTTCAAGATCATTTGACTTACCAGTCCTACAATCACAAACAAGTAACAATCTATCGCTTTTGTTTCATTCTATACGAGTTTTTCGTGTATTTTAACTCAAAATAGAAGTAACTTTTTTTTCATAAAAGTATTAATAATGATCACAAACGCCCCACTTTTTTTTTTACTAATAATGTTTATATATTTTTTAAAGTTATAACATTTATTTTTCGATCACTTACTAATCTCTCCGTTCTTTGTCTTCTTTCAGGGAAAAACATTTGGCAGGTACTGTCTCCCCCGCCCAGTTTCTTTTTAATAAAATTTTGATAAAATTGGGTGGTAACAAACAGACCAAACCAGAATATATGCTAAGGCTAATAAAAGAAGACGTCATTTGGTGTAATTAAATATTTTCAGACATTTGTAGATGAAAAAAATTATCAATAATGAAAGCAGCAGGTGAAATAACAACTTCAACAAATTTAAAAACATCAATTTTTTTTCTCTTTTTATTATTTATACTCGATATAAAACATGACAAGATAATTTTTTCAGTTTGTTAAGCTTACAAAAATATAGGATTGTTAAAAAGATGGTTTAATCTCTCTATATAAAACAAAGGATGTCTTTCGGTCTGTCTGTGTGATACCTTTTTACTCGAGATCCATCCAGCCGATTTTGACTAAACTTTGGCATATACATTGTACAATGTAAGAGATAGGTTCTTAGCATAAAAAAATCGATAATTAAAAAAAAATCAATAATCGATAAAGCCGATTAAAAATCAATAAATTCAACTTTTTTCTTCCGATTTCGTTTAAACTCGGTATATAGGTTACTTACATCATGACGAGCTCAACGATATCTCATTTTTATTTCTAATCCACCGCGTTTAGCGAAAAACCACGAAAAACGAAAAATCGATTTCAACACAAATTTTAAACTAAAAACTCCCTCAATTTTCAAGCAATCTAATAGAAACTTCACTCAATTGTAGTCAACAATCAGTTGATTATCTGTCTATATTTCTGAGATGAGGTATTATGTTGCCATATTTATTACTAATAATATTACTAGTAATAAATATGGCGACAAAGATGGGGACAATAGTCCGAAGAATGTAAATAATTAGTTGATTGTTTAACAGTTATTTAACTTGATAATTGAGTTCACTTTTTTTGAAAACCAGCGTAAATAGCGATTTTTACTGGTTTCTTTCTTATTTTTCGCTGATCTTTCAACCAATTTTCATCAAACTTAACAGTTGTTTTATAAATGTATTCTCTTTTACATCCCTAGTAGCACAATGACAAATTAAATTTCAAAAACTTCAAAATAATTGTGGTCTGAAGTAGGTCTGTTTTACCCCTTCATGTTCTCGGCTAACTTCGATTGAATAAATACAAATTTCTTCTGTTATATCAAATGTTTTTTTTTCTAATGAAAGCACTTTAAAGAAATTGAAGAAGATAGACTCTGTTACATCTAAACATGATGCTGTTTTTGCTCCATTCTAATTGAACGCTTTTTCTGATTGACCAGCTGGGTATGTCTGGGTATGGCTGCTAGTTTATAAGTAGTTCTCTCTACTTTCTAGCTTTTGTTTTTTGCTTGTCACATCCAATTCCTCGAAAACCAAACTAGTTCCATTCCATCATCCAAACCCTAGTTCCATTCCATCATCATCAGGAGCGGATTATCTGGAGTGCCTATTCACTAAATTCAACCCAAGCCTATCGCGATGAACAGGTGTTATCTCAGGAATGACCATTATCTGGAGTGCCTATTGGCACTTAAATTCAACCCAAGCCTAAAGTGGAACTCGTAAAACCAAGCCTAAAGTGGAACTCGTAAAAACTATCGCGATGAACAGGTGTTATCTCAGGAATGACCCTTAAAAACCAAATTCAACAAGCCTAAAGTGCCTAAAACCTAAAGTGGAACTCGTAAAAACTATCGCGATGAACAGGTGTTATCTCAGGAATGACCATTATCTGGAGTGCCTATTGGCACTTAAATTCAACCCAAGCCTAAAGTGGAACTCGTAAAACCATAGCTAAAGATATTTCTATGGAAAGTGTCCCGACGAATTAAATTTCTTAATTCCACCAATTCTAACCTTCACGGCTAAGATCCACCATGCCATGAATATTCTTCGTGTCTCATTCCATATATGCCGCAGGGTGGGGGAGGTCATGAAATCAAGTGTGTGGGTGACTTCCTGGCAAGTTGAAGTCCACCTTAAACAAATTTACGCCATATTCTACTCTGATTTTCTTAAATCATCATAAAGGAAGCGATCAGTAAAGAAGGAATTAAATTCTTGGATTCGAGATAAAGTCGCTGTCGAATATCTTACGAGATCAACTGCCATCAATTCTGCTCTCCTTATTTTACATGAGAGAAGTGATGTTACATCATGAATGGACCCTGAATTTTCACCTATTGCAATGAACGGGTGTCTCCTGAGGGAAGCCTCTTGTCTTGGGTGCCTATTGGGATTTAAGCTCAACGCAGACCCCAAATGGAATTTGTACATACGATAAATCACCGAAGATGATGGAAAAATGGTCGGTTCCTTGTACCGCACCAGTAAGTACCTGACTCCTACTATGCTCTACCTTTGCAAGAGGTCGAAAAGGTCGCAGATGGAGACTTGCTGCGATATATGGACATAAGATGTCCAGCCTTCGCTATAGATATCTTGAAAAAAAAGCGTCTCCGCGTCCTCGTGGGTGATGAATTATTTTCCACCATCTAACATCTCTCCCACAGACGAAACGTCGTAAGATTCTAACTGCTCTATAGCTATTTCCACGGAAGGTGTTCAAACGAACTACATTCCTTAATTCACCAGTTTTAATCCTTTACAGTTAAGACCCGCCATGCCACATACATTATAACGAACCAGCCTCATTCTCTTTGCATTGGTGAGATGTAAGTTCCACTCGAGCAACTTCTCCCCAGGAACCGGTACATCGTGGAACCGACTCCAAAGAGAATGCTTCTCTGATCACTACAATCTCAACCTGTTTAAGTGTAAGGTTAACCGTTATATTCCCCACATATCACCATAAGCTATACCTTTTACACTATAAAATATACATCGAGAGGCACTTAGGCCTTGTACAGAGAATTAAAGAATATAAGAATTTAATTAACGAACAGGATTTAAGGAGACAAAAGCTAACGATTGAAATTGCATTTAAATTTTTGAAAATTGACTGGAAAGCAAGATGCTGAAAGACAGTTCCATAAGCGAGAAGGGCGAGAGAAGAAACTGTCCGCGTAGAACTTATGGTTATATCTAGCCAGTTCAACTGTAAAGTGATGAGACCTAGCTGTCAATCTAGTACTGCGCTTAAATTCATAAAGTCGAGGTACCAAAGAGGAAAGCTCAACAGAAAAAAAAACAAACAAACAAACAAAAAACAGATTCAACGCCCGAACAATTACGTGACTGCTTTTTATATTGTTTTTAGCCAATAAAATTTACTTAGGGCTCATCGCAGTTGAGAGACTCCAAAGTAAGATACAAAGGAAAACGCCAGCAGCCTTTATTCAGTAGAAATTTGACGAAGTAGCAATTCACTTGAGACAATCGTTTCTTCTATTTCAGCCAAGGAATACTCTAACATGTGTACTTCCTGCTTCTCCTTTCGTCTCACGTATAAGAACATTGTAGCAGCAATCACGAGAGGAGCGAACGTGACGGCCAGCAGGAAAAAGGCTTAATGTCACTTTGTTGTTGAGAGGTGAAAACCGAGTGAGAGTAATGGGAAGAGTGAGGAAATATGTTGGTCTTCAATACTCTCCAAGGTTCACTATAATCATTAGTACATCCTTGATATGCTAACACCTTAACACGGCAGAGGGAAGGACTATATCACGCCAAAAGAAATGAAGTCCCAAAACGTTTTATATTCAAAACTGAAGTACAAAATATATCATACTAAAAAGCTATATATATATATATATATATAAAATATTTTACATCGATATATAAAAATTTCTATGTTTTGGAACTTAAGATTATTCCATCATCAGGCAATGTTAGGTAACTTATGATGAAAATGATTTACTTTTGAAAACAGAAAACAATACTGTAGCTTATTTAAGACTTAAAATGGGGGAACAAGATTTCAAAATTTTGTGGACATGTCTAGGTTAACCAATCAAAAGACGGGTGAAAGCTAAAGCTGAATGTTTGGGGTAGATGTGTTATTCATTCATGTCTAGTTGAAATTACATTTCTAAGACGCGTCACCATTAGCTGACATCCGGTTGTGAATGTAACTTTAAGATACATTGAAGTAGTCAGAGAGATATATTTAACAAAAGGCTAATTTTAAAGAATTTCAAGATTTTTTTCAAAATTTTGAGATTTATCTTAAAGGGTCCTCTGGTGTGATTAAATCATTTATATATATATTATTTTGAACCTAAAATGAAATACTTATTATGTTGAATGGGCAATAAAACATGGCAATGTTAAAAGAAAAAAAATCAAGGAATTAAATAAATATATGTGCCAATATATATTATTTACATTATTCGGACAATTGTTCTCATTTTTGTCGCCATATTTATTACAACGTTTCGGCCTTCTTCAGGTGGTTGGAATGTCGACACATGGCACAGTGGATAAAGGCTGTGACAGGACCCAAAGAGTGTGAGTTCAATATCCGGTTAAGGCGGTGGAGAACTTTCAGAGGGAAATTAACAGGAGATAACTGATAACTGACATCCATTAAACATGGCACGTGGAACTAGAACAGTCTACACTAGTGAGCGAAATAAAGGGTTCAGTTCGACATTCCAGCCACCTGAAGAAAGCCGGAGCGTACAACGGCCGAAACTTTGTAATAAATATGGCAACAAAGATGAGGACAATAGTCCGAAAAATGTAAATAATGTACATAATACCCCATCTCAGAAATATAGACAGGTGCCAGTATATATTAATAAAATAATGGATATATATTTGTAATACATAGAAATTTTTATGTAGCGATGTAAAGTATTTTTTAAATAAAAATATTTTTAATATATTTTGCTCTACGTTGTGTCGAGCCCATTTTTTAAAAAGTAAATGCTAAAGAACTGTGGATTCTTAATCTGTCTGTTCTTTCTCTTTATATATATATATATATATATATATATATATATATATATATATATATATATATATATATATATAATCAGGAGGCCATACGAATACGTTACCTTGGTTTTAACTTTACGGTATCCTCAGGCGATTTTTATCAAATGAACACGTAACGCTTTTTTATGTTTTTTTTTTAAAATTAAAGAACGCTACATTATTATTTTCAAAAATAAATAAACAAACGCACGAAGAAGCATAAAACGGTTTATGCTAAAGTTCTTAGAGATAGTGCGTTCAGATCTTCTGAAATTAAGTTTGTTGAAGATTATGGTTGTTCCAGAAAGAATTTGGACATAAGTTTCTTAATTTTAATTGATAAAAATTTTCCTAAAAGTAATTCATTAAGTAAAAAACAAACTGTTGTAGCCTGTTAGGGACCAGAAAGAAAAGACAGGTTAGGTTGAACAATTTATTGAAATAACAGAAGAGTTTATTATTCTAATGTCCGATAGGTCACCATAAATGCATCTCCCTCCTAAAATCTTTTAACTCCATTCAGGAGTCTAACACCTCCTCCTCTTAACTCCCACAAGTAAAAAATTTTTTTTCCCTTTTTATATTTAAAGTTCTGTGGCTGTATATGTAGCTATAAAATATTTACACAAAAATTAATCCTGAGGAATATTTTTACAGAAAGTTTACCCACTTTTGAGTGGTTTTCCTCCGCTTGACTTGTTTAATTTAGAGAAAAACAATCGTTTCCTTTTTTTTTACAACTGGCTAGGTATTTAAAACTTGGCTGATTTGTTTTTACCAAGATCAAAGTAGAACAACTTAGAACTTTTATTTGTTTGTGGTCTCAATACCTTTTACGTTTACGATTGACAACTATGAAATCAGTTGCTTTCCTTTTTCTCTTAGATTGGTGCATTTTGGGGGCCGCTAGAGGGGTCGTAATTATCAAAAGTGTTGTATATGACATCCATAACTGTTTCGCCAGGAAGCCCGCTATCAGCCTCGTCAGTTAGGCGTTTCCTAAGTTGGTTGAGATGTCTTTTATGCATAAATTGTGGACCTTTTATAATATATGCCATGTACCCATCTCTCAAAAAGATTTGTTGTCTGAAAATTCTGGAAAAAAACTTTTTCTCCGGGGTTATATCGTCTTGGAGGTATGATGCTTGTTCTTCTTGGCTTTGTCTGTTTCAGGAGTAATTTATCGTAAACGGACCGTATCCGACGTGCAAACATCACCTTGGCTGGAGATTATGAAGCTGGTGTTTTGTTATTAGGTGTAATTCTGTATACTTGAAGAAATTGTTGAAGGGCTTTTTCAGATGGTGTAGCCCTAGCTTTTTTCAAAGCTCTCTTTAAAGTATCCACAAATCTCTCAGCCTGTCCGTTAGACCTCGGATGGTACGGAGCGGTAGTGATGTGTTCTATCTGATATGTTTCACAGAAGTCCCGAAATTCTCCAGACGTAAACTGACTTCCATTATTGGACACTAAGGTGTCCACTACTCCGAATCTGGTGAAAAGTTCATGTAGAAATTTTATAGTAATTTCTGTAGTTGGGTTTTTGCATCTGTGTACTTCGGGCCAGTTCGAGAAACTGTCGACTACAATGAGGTAGTAATATCCTTCTAGAGGGCCCGCGAAGTCAATGTGAATTCTAGACCATTTTTGGCCAGGGATTGAATTTAATAGGAGGTGCCTTCGCTGCCAAGGCACAGCCTTTACATGATTTGACAGCGTTTTCTATATCTTTGTCCATATTTTGCCAATAGAAATAGCTACGCATCAAACTTTCTATTTTAGTACTCCCAGCGTGAAAATCTTTCAAAAATACGCTTCTGGAGTGTTGACAGAATCACGACGCGTTCCCTGTATAGTAACACCTCGTCACATATAGAGAAAATGTCCGTAGTTCGCTGGTCTTTTTAAAAAAAAATCGCTTTTGTTTGCTTGATATACTCATCGTGGAGAGCCTCTTGTCTTATTTGTTCAAGCGTCACTAGAAGTCCCCTTACTGTTTCTGAAAGGGTAGTTTTTAATTCTCCTTCAGATTGAAGGGAGGCTAACACTGAATCCTCCAGTGGTTCTTTGTACTTAGGAATTAGTCTTGACAATCCATCTGCATAGCCGATTTTTTTTTTATGACACGTACTCCATTTTAAAGTTGTAATTTAGCAGGATTGTACTCCATCTCTGCAGTCTGTTGGCTGTGTGAGTAGGCAGACCTTTCTTTGAGCCAAAAATAGTGAGTAGTGGCTTGTGGTCTGTCTGTAGAGTGAAATGTCGACTGTAAATATAGCGGTGGAACTTCGCGACTGCGAATATAATCCCAAGCGCCTCTTTTTCAATCTGTGAATATTTTCTCGACGCGTGAGCTATCGGTTTTACTGTTCCATCAGTCATTTTGTGAAGAATGCATGCCCCTAAGCCATACGAACTAGCGTCGCTGGCAACAATGATTTCCAAGTCCGGGTCGTAATGTGTAAGAAATAAGTCTGACGTCAGTGTTTTCTTTATTTTTTCAAATTCTTCCTGGCATTCTGCTGTACAAACCCAGGGCTTGTCTTTCTTTAACAGTTCATTAAGGGGTGGGCAAATCATGCATGTTTGGTATGAATGCCTGGTAATAATTTGTTAGTCCAAGGAAGCTCTGCAATGAAACGATGTTATTGGGCGCCGGCATGTCTTTAATAGCGGAAACCCTTCAGGATTTGGTCTCCTGCTATCCTTGTCGATTACGTGAACTAGGTATTTGATTTTTTCCATGAAAAAATCACATTTGGTCTCTTTAAGTTTGAAACCATAATCTCGAATCTTAGCAAAACTTTGTGGACGTGATCCTTTTGTTCGACTATGTTTTGGCTTTTCTTCAGAATGTCATCTAAATAAGTGACTGAGACGTCAAGGCTGCTCAGCATAGTATCCATGACTTGCTGGAAAATTGCTGGCACGACCTTGACACCGAACGGTAAACGTTCGAATTTATATAATCTGCGATGCGTATTTATACACAATAGCTTGAAACTCACCTCTTGAACTGGAATTTGCAAATAAGCGTCGAAAAGATCAGTTTTTGAGAAAAATTTCCCCCCATTTAGCTTCGCAAAAATGTTTTCTGGGCAAGGAAGAGGATAATGATAGTCCTTCAGAACAGCATTTAATCCTGTCGAAAAATCAGCGCAAACGCATATGTCTTTCGATTTCTTTTTTACATAGACAGCTGGTGCGGCCCATTCGCTGTACTCTACCTTTGATAGAACTCCAGTTTTTACTAATCTGTCAAGTTCCTCGTTAATTTGTTCCAACGAGGCAAAAGGCACATTTCGCTTCTTTTTGAACACTGGCTGGACGTCGTCTTGTAGTTCAACTTTTGCCATCATCTTGGTACACCTGCCTAACCCACCAGAAAAAAAAAATCCTGGATAGGCTTCCTTTTTTCTTTTTTTTCAGCTTCGGCATTCCAATTTTCAATTTTTTGGCAGTATGAATTTACAGGTAAGTCCCAAAGCTGGAATTGTGTCATCCAATCAGTGCCAAATAGGTTGTTAGTATTTTTCAGGACGAACAATTTTAATTTAAGAGTCTTCCCGTTGAACGTTGTATTAGCAATCAATTCTCCCTCGAATTTAATTTTTTCCCTGTTACTGATCTTGCAATCTTGCTAGATTTTATCATGGTTGGCTTACCCAATCTTTTCCATGTTTGCAAGTTTATTATTGTCAAATCAGAACCCGAGTCTAGTTGAAATTCCACACTTTTGTTTAACATTTTTACGTGCACGAATTTCCTGGTATTAGCACCGTCTAGTTCGTCCGACCTTGTATTTTTTATGCAGCTATTGGTTTTATTTTTAGATCGGCAATGCGAGCTTTTGTGTCCGACTCGGTTACATATGTAACATTTTTTGTTCCGGAACATACAATCTTTGTACCAATGTAGGGCCCCACATCCGTAAAATTATTTTGCTTTTTCTTTGTTTCATTAGTTTTAGGAGACTTTGTTTCTGTTTGTAGCGTACTTTTTTGACGTGAGCAATACCCGATTCTTCGATATTTTTAGAATCCTGCTTTAAACTGACGTACCTCTGACATTCTTCAGCGATCTGCTGTAGAGTTATATTCGGTTCATTCTCCAATTTGTTTAGTATTCTTCGCCTAATTTCTGCATCTTTTGTTGAAACTAGTCCTTGCACGAATATCAAACATTTGAAGTTATTCGCACTTAGCTCCGCCAGTCTAAAATCATCGCAGTGCTTGTTTACTACTGACGCAAAAGTGGTGTAATCTTCCCATTCTTTCCTAGTTAGATTAAGACATTTCCATCTCTTATGAAAAAGAGATGTCTTTGGACTGAAAAGCTCCATGAGTAATTCCACTGCTTCGGTGAATGTCAACTCGCTAGTCTTCCGGGGCAGAATGTAGTTTACGAATTTTGTGTGCTCAGTTGTGCCAAGTTTCCTCAGAAGAAGACGTACTTTTTTTCGAGTCACTCCAATTTGCACAATCTGTAGTATATAAGTCCTCATATCTCCTAAAGTATGACGCAAAGGTTATGTCTTCCTCGGGAGTGTATGAAAAATTCTCTATCGCGCTCCAAATGGTGTTTTGCGAAAAAGAAAATTCGTTTTCGATGGGATTACTACGGCTTGTCAGTTCTAAAACTTGCTTTTGAAATTCAAGCTGTCTCTCTTGATTTTCCTTCTGGGTTTGCAGAAATAAATTTTCCATTTTTTCTTTTTTGCCACTTCTCTTCCATTCTTTCTTGAGAGCTGTAATTGCTGTGCATTCTGGTACTTTTACAAGATCTAATAAAATACTTTTGAAATCCTTCATGATAAATGTCTTTTTTTTTTCACAAAGTTTTACTTTTTCAAATGTTTTTTTTCAGATGTTTTTCTCAAATCCACTGTTAAAACAAATTGGTAATTCCACGTAGTTCTTTTACGAAAACTCGTTTGCCCGTGTTTAGGAGAGTTCCTTTTTAATCCCAGTGGTCCTCGCAAATCCTCGTCGCCAAGTTGTTTGTGGCCTGTTAGGGACCAGAAAAAAAAAAGACACGGAAAAAGAAGACGGTAGGTTGAACAAGTATATTGAAATAACAGAACATATATACAAAATAAAGATTAGTCAGCAGATAGAAGTCTCCCGACTGATATTTAACAGTCCCCCACGAGGAATGTAAACAAGGCCAAGTTTAACGTGGGTTTCTCTGAAAATAAGCTCGGCCAAAAATATTCGTTAAAACCCGCATAA
>CAHIKZ030002759.1:0-140000 GCA_903632075.3 Acanthosepion pharaonis | reverse complement strand
ATCCTTTTCCTTATAAGGCCCACCTTTAGAGGATTTCTTTTCATTTTATTTCGTCTTTTTTAATCAGCCTCATATTTGCCTGGCGGATATGTCTTTATGGGAGATTCAAATAAAACTTTATTTTGATGGACCAACTTTGGTCGGCCATCTTGTAAGGTTTGTCTTTTTTACAACCAAAAACTTAAAAAAAAAAAAAATGAAAAGCACAAAAGAAATAAAACGAAACTAAAATAGAAACAAACTTTAAAGGTAGAAAAACAAATTCGCCGTAAAAAAGTCCAACAACAACAACAAAAGAATACAAAACATAAAACAAACTTAATATCAAAAGTTAAAAAAAATTCGGTCGCAGTTGAAAGAAATTAAAACTGAAAAAGAAAAATATACTCAACAAAAACTTAACGTTAAATGTCCAAATAATGGTCTCATAGCTAGTTCAAAGCAAATCAGTCGAAATAAAGGCTTGAGTACAGATCGATTTACACTTGATGATAGCCTGAGGTCACGATGAACTACATGTACAAATATGAGGACAATAGTTCGAATGCAAATAGCATAAGTAATTTTCATCATTTGTATTCACTCATGGACAAAGTGTTGCCATATCGTAAGTATGTTAATGTTCTATTGGGATGATAAGGTAGAACTTATTCTCTAACAGCCATTCAAATAATTACTTATTCCCGACGTGATAAGCCTTTTCTCTAACTATTAGTTTATCTAATACATGACTTCTTGATTTTTGACCAACGCTTTCAAATTAGTCCCAGTGATTGAATATCAAACCAATATTAAATCCAGATATATGTTCAACTAATAACTTTATTGGTTTAAGGACTTACAGTGCCACTACTGCATATATATCCTGATGATCTTTTAAGGCATGAAACTGCAAGTCACTCTGGAATGTTGATTTCTATGATATATTCTTTTAATTATATTTATAATGCAATCTATCTCTTATATAGAACACTCGTTTATCTTAAGTATACTTTATACAATATCTATCTATCTATCTATCTATCTATCTATCTATCTATCTATCTATCTATCTATCTATTACGATTCATTATTTATCTACCTGTCTGAATTCAATAAACTTATAAGAATATTTTTTTCGTCACAACTCATAGATAGATAGATAATGACCCAAAATAAATAGATGGATAGATATATATATATATATATATATATATATATATATATATATATATATATATATATATATATATATATATATGTGTATTATCTATCTATAGAAAATTGATAACGAACTGTGATATATAAATATATATATATATATATATATATATATATATATATATATATATATATATATATATAATTATTTATTTTAAAATATGATTCCAACTCGCGACATAAGAGGTCTCATGTTTCAAAACAAGAGCCGAAAACTTCAATATAATTATTTGAATTAAATTGAATTAAAGTAAGCTCTGTTCCATCTTCAAGCGAAATATTTTTTTTTGAATAACTTATTTCTGAAATTTACGTGTTTTAATAGTATATTCATAATTGAAAAATTTTTCCATGGTAACAGCTAGGGCGAATTGTTTAAAATAGGTAGGGTGTGTTGGGTGTTAATAATAAGTATCAGTATAGAGTTACTTTCATAGATGTCAAGTCAGGGTAAGGTGGGGGTGTCTAAATTTGAAACGGAAGATGTTTTAACCTAGTCTGGTTTACGTGTCTATGGAGATTTATTTATTTTTTTATTTTTTTTTTAAAGGGATTTTTTAAAAAAAAACTGAAAGGGATTTGTGCATATAAAACTGCCGTAACATTTGTTTTTTTATTTGACGACTTCATAAAGGGTTATCTTTTTTTTCTTAGGTTATTTAAACTATTTATTTGGGCTATGGATTATAAAAGTTATTATATTATATGCTTGTTTTCAGCTAATTATTCAGTGCATAAATTTGATGATGTCGGCAAAAAACCGTTAACTCATGTCTATTGTTTAATAGATTTTTATTATTTAGAAACTTAATAATGTGCAGTTTCTCATGGAGGCACAAAGGGCATGGGTCATCCCAAGCTTTACAAGTTCTAGTCCTATTTATAATTTTCCATTTTACTTTAGGTGTCCTATTTATTTCCTTCAGATGCCAAAAATATTTTGATAGGGAAGTTTGATTTCTTTTATTTATATTGTTGAAAGAGCACTTATGCTGCCTCCATCTGGCTTTAAAATCATTCTTCGTGGACCCAAAGTATATCATATTAGTATTAGGATTCTCAGTGGATGATATAGTACATTGGTATACCACAGATTTGATGCAGCATTTATTTTCTAATGGGCAGTCTTCTGGGTTTCTACAATCACATAATTTTTCACTGTTATTGTCTGGTTTAAGCGTAGGGTTTTTTAAAATACTATTCAGGCATGGGGGTTTGTTCAAGATTTTATTATTGTGTTTTTTTATTATACCTTCTACATTTTCAGTGCAGCTGTAACTCAATTTTAGAGTGTTCTTATTAAATATATTACTAAGCTTACTATTGGTGGGGAAGTATTTATCAGTTAGAGCTAAGAATTTATGTCCTAGTTTAATACTAACCATTTGATTGAACGGAGGGGTGTACCAAATGATTTTTCTTTTCCTGTTTTTTTTTTTGGCCAGTGCAATTGTCTCTATAGTTAATGTTAGCATTTTTTAAACCACTATTTTTTTTAAAAAGTGTTATAGAAGCCATTGTGTTGTTGGAATATTTCTTTGTTAGCGGAGTTAATGCTAATTCTATTTTCTGTTGATGAGGGTATATGTTTAATTATGGATGGAGGGTGGTTTGACTTCGAATTGTATATATAAAAAATTAGCATTTGGTTTACTATAAGGTTGGTATGTGTTGCCTGGTAAGTCTAGAGTTACGTCGAGGAAGTTTACCCTTTTCAAATTAGAAGAGACTGTTATCTTTAAAGTTTAGATTTTTAAATTCACTAAATATAATTTTTCTGATTTTTTTCTATCTTTAAATATATATATATATATATATATATATATATATATATATATATATATATATATATATATGATAGATAGATAGATAGATAATAATCAACCGTATAATATATATATATATATATATATATATATATGATTCTGATATATATATATAGATATATAAATATTAATGAACGGTGATATATTATTAAAAAAAACTTAAATTCGGTTATGCATGCCTTTTAAGATAATTTCGAATATATAAACAATGACTATTACTACTTATATTACAAGGCTCTCCCCTTTCCTAATTGAGATGTCTCAGTCAAAATAATGTTAATTCACAGAATAAATATATAAAAAATTAGGTGCATTCAGAACAATGATACGGACTTCAAAATTTCATTCGGTTTTTTTTTTAGCCAACTTGAAAGATAGTTGGAAACTTTCCTTCTCTTTCTCCTTAAGAAACTATTTATGGCTCCTTGGCTTGTTCGATGCTCGGCATTCCGTCCCTACTTTGATCTGTATAATTCTCGTCCATAACCTTTCCGAAGGCACTATGTTCAGTAAATATTACGGAGGTTAAGAATATCGGACCATCAATATGGAAATTTTAGAATTTACATTCATTACCGTTCCGACCAATATTTTCTTTTTATTATAGAATAAATTAGCATATATCATATATCCTCGTTCTGTCGAGATTGTTGTTTCAATTTTTGTCAGATTTAAAAAATAAATCGATAAATGTTAAAAGAAAATATTGTGACCTAAATCAAATTTTTTGATTTAACGCTAAAAAGATATTTTGTTACTTCCGAATTCCAATTTTGCGGAACTGACTTTTCTTTTATATATATATATATTCATTCAAAAATATATATATATAAACAAACTGTTTATCTTTTGTTGAGAAGATAGTTCATGTTTGCTGACCCTGTCAATAGCTTTATGATATATCAAAAAAACAGTCCGAGCTTCATTCCATTCTTATCTTTGTAATTGATAGACTCTTTCCGCAGTTTTCTTCTGTACATCAGCAGCCAGCCGGGAGAAACGAAATATTCTTTATCCGAAGAAAGTGCCCAGCAATGTGATATGATTAACCAATTTGGTATTGATTAGGGTCTCTAGGACTTTCCTCTCAAAAGTTAGAAGGCTAATAGAACGATAATTGGAAGGGTCGGACGGCTCACAAAAGATCTTAAACACTGGATGATGACTTCCATAGCGGTAGGAAAGGAGGAGGCATTTTTTTTTATTTATTATACAGTTTAGAGAGAACAGGATATAGTTATATAGCATATATTTATGATATTATATATATATTATATATATATATATTTTAAATATATCTAGGTTAGATATTTTATCAGAGACCATTTTCTAATATGTATATCACTCAACAAAGACTCAGTTCTAGATGGGAAGTTTGACAGGTGTACTCCAGATGAATCAAGGGTAGAGTTTGAGGAGAATTTATGGGCAAAACATGAGGCAGATAACACCTCAAAGTGATTGAAGAAAAAAAATAGACCTTACTCCTTATTTAATGACCCGTTACAGAGCCACCAGTAATCAAATCTTAGAACCAAAGTTGTTAATTATATGCAGTTTTTGATTCTCTTTCTTTAACAGGGATTTTTTTTCAGGACTTTATACATTTATTTATTTAAATATTTTTTTTAGTCATGAAAGAGGAAAAGATGGTTTAGCCGAAAATAGTGGTTCCTGATGTATATATACATATATATAGCATGCTATATATATATATGGCGATATATATATGTTTCCCTTATATTTTTTTTAAGGATGAAATTTAAGAAACCCCAGTGGCGCATGTTTTCAGTTGGGAGTTCACTGTATCGGGCGAGACAGTTTTTCTCTCCAGAATCTCATATATCTATAAGTCTACCATCCGTCTATGCTTAGAATATTGCTGCCATATATGGTCCGGTGCTCCTGCTATTTACCTTGAGCTCCTTGATAAGATCCAAAGAAGAATCTGCAATATTATTGGTCCTGATCTAGCGGTTCAGCTCCAGTCACTTCCCTATCGCCGTAAGGTTGCCTCTCTATGCCTTTTCTAAAAATACTTTCATGGTAATTGTTCAAATGAGCTCTTCGCTATGGTACCTAGAGTCTTTTGAAGTTAAGCGCAACATTAGACTAGCGTTTAGATCTCATCAATTTATAGTTGAGCTGGCTAGATTCAACCGTAAATTCTATGCTAACAGTTTCTTCTTTCGCTTATGGAACTCCCTTCCGGCTCCATGCTTTCCAGCCAAGTTTAACCTGTAAAAATTTTAAAAGCAATGTCAATCACTATCTACTGTCAACCTGATTGCTCTCTTCTCTTTCTGTTCATCATTAATGTTCCTGTTCTTAATTCTTTCTGTAACAGCTGTAAAAAAAAAAAAAATTAATATAACCTCCCACCAAAATCAAAAGAACAAAAACTAAACTTAATGAACTCCAATAGATAGATAGATAGATAGATAGATGGATAGTAAAACAGATAAATGTACCATAACAGATAGCTAGCTAGCTAGCTAGATAGATAGATAGATAGCTAATGCACCGCTAATAATGATAGATAGCTTGATAGATAGATAGATATCTGTTTGGGTTGTCATTTCTTCAAGGAAAGGGAATTATTACGTAGTTTCAAGATGTGTGGTCACAACCCCCATCCAGTATTTGGTGCGTCACCAACCACTTTCTGGGTGTGCCCAAGCTATGTCGAAATATTCAGAGAAAGAGGTAGGTTCACGAAGTTATTGTAAGTTGTTACCATAAACAGACAAAATAAATTTGCACGAACGACTTCGCCTCACTTATCCTTATTACAAATAATCGTTATGACTTATTTTATAGCAAGTCTCCTAACAGGTTTTATTATGAAAAGGGAAACATCAAATTTTATTTATAGAAAAATTCAAAAGATATAGATCACTAACAAATAAAATATGAGCACAATATACCATATACTTGAAGAAATTAGATTATGGTTTTATGTGAGCTAAAGCAGCCATAAAAACCTATTGGGTTCCTTTTAAAAGCAGTTTATGATACAAAATGATGAGCTAACAATATTATACATTTTATTATTTGCTAGATATTTTTTTGTAACTCGCTCAGGTTTGGTGAAATCCACAAAGTATTTAGCATTGTTGAAGTTATCGCTAACATTTTTGTCGTGATTTACAAAATCTACGTTTCGTTCAATTTCAAGAAAAGATATACAAGAAACAATATTACATTTTTATTAAATAAGTATTTGTTATTTTAATCATTAAATTGCTTTTAAAATAGTGGAGTTCCAATTTGTATGTTAAATAATAAAACTTTTATGTTTTTAAAAAATATTAATGAAAATTTATTGTACTAAGTGACGCACCTTTAAAACCAATTGTACTTTGTAAAAATCAATTTGTTTGCACTTTCTCCCCAAAATTTGGTTTTAAATTGGTCAATGTATGACTTTTTTTCAGGGTGCAACGGACTGACAGATAGACGGACTAACGGAAGTCATATAATTTTATATATAAATTATCATATACTTTAATTTGTATTTGCAATAAAAATTAATGTAACTTCAATTAATTTCGCATTATACAATGTTAATTAAATCAAAGGCTATAATGAATTAATAAATTTTAAATGTGTTGGTAATTTCTTTCAAAAAAAAAAAAAAAAAGTCCCTGATACATGTTTTCACAGAAAAAACGACGCAAAAATCAACATATTAAAATTATTAATATGATGCCACTTTTTTTAAATTTAATCAATTAAATTTTATAGTTGATTTCAAAGAATAAAACTTAATTTTTCTGAGAAGGTATTAGTTACATTATTTAACGTTCAGATTTACTATGAACTAATTATTTATTTCAATATTTTATCTAAGCTATCTATAATATTTTGTCATATTCAAATAGGTTCTTTTTAAATAGATAAACAATGGTGACAATTTATACCAATATTAGTATAATCATTTTCGAAGCTTAGTGATCATAAAAAAAAAAAAAAAAAAAAAGAACCGCCCCCCAAAGTAAAAACCAACTTACAGCAATCGTCTGTTTGATTCTAGGGCAGTTGTAATTCAACGGTGCGACGCACCTCATAAAACATGGCATCGGAAGAGGATAGCAGGTGAGGTGGAAAAAATTGAAAAAAAATCAAAGATTTAAAAAAAGTTTAAAAATTAATATGTCAAACATAATTAATATTTCAAAATTTTAAATATTATGGATTACTTTATAATTGTATGCATGAGTCCCAGTATAAATAGTTTGTAAAATAATTATTTTTAATTTAATTCATTGTGATATTTTTGCATTATATCATTTTACTAAGAATATAGTAACTAGGGTCCGTAAATTGGAGGAGAGATTTATCAATGGTAATGTTCTGACTTCGGATCCGCGGTTAACTCCTTTTTGGATTTAAAACAAACCAACCAATAATTTTATCAAAAAAATTTGGTGAGGCGAAAGCTAATTTTCATTCAGAAAATGCGGCCCAGAGAAAAAAAAAGAGAACCACTGGGTTAAGGAGATTCCTATTTATTGAAATAACATAAAGTTTGGATGCCTCCTTTTTATGCATTGAGTTAATTTTTTTCTATGTAATCCTTTCAAAATAATTATTATATTTTTTATTATACATACTCATTTCTTCCTCACGTTTATTTCAAAATACGTAACGGCGGAATAACAGCATGCATCCATTTTTATTTACTATCAAGTTATGTAACATACTTTTCCAGCCACACTGTTCACAGAACACACACACACAACACACATACATACATATATATATATATATATATATATATATATATATATTGATTTGTATGTATTAATGCAAAGAAAGAAATGTTTTTTACATTTTACAATCACACACCCACATCGAGTGTTCACCTGTCAAGTAGTTGCCAAACATCTGAGATATTTGTTTATAAAAAAGTTTCAATGTAGTGTTGTTAATTTTATAAATATGTTGTGTTATGTATATTTAAATTTATTTAATAATGCTCTTATAATGTATTATTAATGTTTATTATTTTTTGCATACATAATAGTGGAAATATAATATGCAAGTGTTTGTTTATATACGCTGATTGATATAAGAATATGTCACATTATGAAATGGACAAAGTCCGACAATTATTTTAAGACATTTTTATGTTTATACATTCTTTTTTATAGATACAAATATTTAAGTAAAAGCTTTGTTTATAATAAACAGTATTAACAACATTTACCGGCCTGAATGTCCGAGAAATTGGCATAGAAAATATGCATCCTCCGACAGGAATCGAACCTGTATCCTATACGGAACCGTCATATAGCCTGACGTGCTTTTATTCTTATAAATATAAAAATGTCTTAAAATAATTGTCGGACTTTCTCCATTTCATAATGTGTGACGTCATTTGTTTACATTTGGATACGCATTGAGCAGATATGAATGTTCGTGAGAAAATTGTAGTTTAAAAACAGTAAAATCAACCTTGCTAACCGAAACGCTCCTCTGTGGCGAAATCGGTAATAGCACGTCAGGCTATATGACGGTTCCGTATAGGATACAGGTTCGATTCCTGTCGGAGGACGCATATTTTCTATGACAATTTCTCGGACATTCAGGCCGGTAAATGTTAATACTGCTTATTATAAACAGAACATTTACTTAAATATTTGTATCTATAAAAAAGAATGTATAAACATAAAAATGTCTTAAAATAAGAATATGTATTGAAAACAAATACTGAATTTCCTAGTAAAAATACCGTAAAAACTGGAAAACGGTCTAATCTGAAGAACTCTTTTTCTGCTTTACACTCGGCAGGAATTCATGAAACAGAATGCTTCTAAATTGGTTGAGGTATTATTTCTATATATTGACTAGCAGCATGGCCCGGCGTTGCCCGTGCTTGATTCAAAAATCGTACGACTCATACAGCAATCGCTATCACTTGACTTAAAATATTTTTGCACTTCGTTGCCTTTAAAGGAGTGCCCCTTGCCGTGCTGATGTTGCGACATGCCTTACTTCTTGCCTATCTCACACTGCGATATTTTTCTATACTAAACATTAAATCTGTTACGAAAAAAAGAACTAAACAAAATGAACACAAAACGATCAGCTTTAAAAAAGGACTCGTAACTGGAAAAACCGAATGAAAAAAGAATGTTAACAACAAATACTTTTTCACATCCAACCCAGTTCTGCGGAATCAGAATTAAGGTTGAGTTTAAGCAAGCGAATGAGCCAATTTGAGTAAAGTGCCGTGCAGATTTAAATTTTTTACATGCTAGTTAACATTCGTGCCAGTCAGCTGTTGGCTCTCACGCTGGCCAATAGAATCTTCCTGCCTATTCGTGCCAGCCAGCTATAGGCTCTCACTCTGGTCAGTACAAAATGAAACTGCTGTAGAAACATGAAAAAAATCGATTATTTCCACTATCGATAGGAGCTGGGAAATGCAAAGTCGGTCTTGGCCTTCATGCTAACTTGGAGCATGTGCATGTAAATTTTGGTGCAAATTCGTCGAAAATTGCGGCCGTGCATTCATTACACACACACACACACACACACACACACACATACACACATCCTGCCTTTTATAGATAGAGATAAACTATGAAAATCAAAAAAATGTCTTTCATTAAGAGTTAAGAGATAAAACGTTATAAAAAAAACAATAAAATCAAGATATAAATAAACTTTATGTTGCGATCAAAATTAAAACAAAAAACGTTCAATTACGCTGATTCCCAAAGAATAAATATTGCCGACATATCAAATACCTTTTGCAAACAATTGTTATCAACACCTGTCTAGTTTGTGTTCTATAGGTACCACAAAAACGGATACTATTTTCCGAAATGAAAGTAAAATATCTCCATACCCTGTTTTAAAGTATTTGCCAAAAATCAGAGAATAATCAAATTTTATCTATCTATCTATCTATCTATCTAGAAGTTTTATTAAAGACAACTGACAAGGTTCCGCGTTTAAATATTTTATTCAGTTTTTCTTGTGTTTGTATAAGTGATTTCTTTTCTGAATATAAAATGTGGTAAAACATTCCGAATGTTCTGCATATCCAAGCGCTTTCGGCTATTCTATTAGCCATTATCAACGATATTTTTTATTTTAATTTTTAACTGAATGTGTAGATTTTTCTATATTTGGAGAGATAAGTGTTTTTTTCCAAACATGGTCAGCACATTGTGGCTGTGTTCATAGTTGGTGTTATTGAGTTTTGGCTTTTCCTTTTTATTATTATCAACGCTTCCATTATTTTTAGCTTTTATTAACATGTGGATGAGACTATTATATTTGTATTATCAACGAGTCTGTTATGGATGGAGTTTGGTAGGTTTCAATGTGTGTTTAAATGAGTCCTCATTGAGTTATGGTCAGAGAGATGTAACGTGAGTCTTCTTGATAGGCATGTAGTCGTATGGCCAATATAATTATTCATGGATTTGGTTTAACCAGGAACGCAGTTCCTTAAAGGACATGTGAATTCATATATTATATTGGTTCTCTGTCATTTGGATCTTACAGGTGAGTTGTTGTTGACTATAAGGTTAGTTGTTTTAATTTTTTATAGTAATAATTTAATTTTCTTGTTTTTGTTGACTGGCGTTGTCTATTTATAATGTATCTGTTGTGTTGCACAATAGTAAAAATAAGAAAATCAAGTCGAAGTTGGTTTAAAGAACAAGTGTATTTAACATCACAGATACAAAGGTAGAAAACGGGTACTACTCAGCTAGGCAGTTGTAGTACTGTCGCTGCTTACATCGGGTAGGTATTACTGGCACTATATATAGTGAGAACCGGTGTAATTCCCTTGTGTTAGAGGCCGGTGCAACATCCTTTGAAAATATCCCGTCTGGGAATTAATAACGTTTTTGTTTTGGGTTCACCCTAATCAACTCCGTTGATTTCCGTTTTCTTTCTGACCTCCTACTCTCAGGAGCTGTCTCTGATATGGGCACCTGAAAAGTATCAAACACTGTGTCCATGATGTCCTCCTCGGGCGATCTGGTCACCTCACTGTTCGAGTATCTTTTCCGGATTTGCTTAGTGTGACGTTTGTGCACGAAATCTGGTCCCTTAATCATATAGACCATGTTGCCTATTTGTTTCTCAATAGTGCCGGGCTCCCAAAAGTTCCCATTATTTCTATGAATCATGTAGAAAACTCTTTCGCCAACTTTATACCGTTTTTTTGTTATTGGTCTTTTGAGGTTTGGCCTATCCTGGTTTGGTAACAACTTGTGGAAAATTGATCTAACCTTGCGTCCGAACATGACCTCAGCAGGTGTCTTCGACGTTTCGATGTTTGCATTCGGAGTGACCCTGTAAACTTGTAAGAACTGTTGGATTGACTTATCCGTCGGTGATCCACTAGCCTTTCTCAGGGCTCTCTTGAACGTATCCACGAATCTCTCCGCTTGCCCATTGCTTCTTGGATGGTATGGTGGAATGGTTATATGCTCGATTAGATAATCCTCGCAGAGATGTTTAAATTCGGTAGACGTGAATTGCGTTCCATTGTCTGTGACAATGCACTCTACAACTCCAAACCTAGTGAATAGTTCATACAGGAAGTTAATAGCTGCCTCGGATGTGGGGTTCTTGCATTTCCGTACTTCCGGCCACTTAGATAGACTGTCTATAACAATGAGATAGTAGAAACCATCTAACGGTCCAGCAAAATCCAAGTGAATTCTCGACCAAGGTCGGTCCGGTTTTGCCCACGATCCGAATTGAGTCGGAGGAGCTTTCATAGCTAATGCGCATCCTCTACACTCCCTGACTTTTTCTTCTATATCCTTATCCATGTTTGGCCAGAAAACGAAAGAGCGCATAAGGCTTGATATGCCTGGATGTCCCACATGGAATTCCTCGAGCATTCTTTTCTGTAATGTCGTAGGAATTACGACCCTGTCGCTATATAACAGGACATTATCACAAATTGAATAAATTTCCTCATCCAGTTGGTTACTGTTGATTTTTTCTTTCGTGCTTATAATAAATTCGTCCACCTCTGCTTTACTCTTAATCTCATCAAGCGTTACTGGAAGTTCTCTTATCGTGTCACAAAGTATTTTTTACTTCAACTTCCGCTTGAATGGCTGCTATTACCATATCCTATTACCATACACGTTTCTGTGTGCTTAGGTATTAACCTTGATAAACCATCTGCATGATGGTACATACTCCATTTGAAAATTATAATTCAGAAGAATGGTACCCCATCTTTGGAGTCTATTCGCCGTGTGTTGTGGTAGTCCCTTTTTCGATCCAAAAATCGTTAGTAAAGGTTGTTGATCTGTTTGTAACAGAAATTGTCTACCGTGCAAGAAACGATGAAATTTCTTTACTGCGAATATAATGCTTAGCGCCTCTTTCTCAATTTGCGAGTAGTTCTTTTCGGCTGGTAGAAGTGAACGGGATGCATGGGCTATGGGTTTTATTTTTCCATCATCCATTTTGTGTAGTATGCATGCTCCTATGCCATAGGCACTGGCATCGCTTGCAACTATAATATCACGCTTGGGATTATAATGTGCCAGAAACAAGTCAGACGTTAATATATCTTTAATTTCCTGAAATGCTTCTTCGCACTCTTGCGTCCAGACCCATTTTTGGTCCTTCCTTAATTCATTTAAGGGTGATCTTAGTTTATGCATATTTGGCACGAATACATTGTAATAGTTCGCCAACCCTAAGAAACTTTGTAGAGACGCAATATTTTCTGGAGCAGGCATGTCCCTTATTGCACTCGATCTATCTGGATCCGGCCTTCTTCCATGTTCATCGATAATTTGCCCCAAGTATTTTATTTTTCCATGAAAAAAGGTACATTTTTTCTGTTTCAGTTTAAATCCATAATCCTGGATCCTTTTGAATACTTGGTTTACATGAGCTTTGTGCTGTTCTTTGCTAGCGCTGTTCATTAACACATCGTCCAGGTACCCTACTGCGAAGTCCAGCCCACTTAACATCATGTCCATTGTTTGCTAAAAAATCGCAGGGGCGACTTTGATCCCAAAAGGAAGTCTGTTAAACTTGTATAATCCCTTATGGGTATTGATGCATAGCAGCTTTGAACACTCCTGGGATTTGTAAATACGCGTCACTGAGGTCGATTTTAGAAAAATATTTCCCTCCACCCAGTTTCGCGAATATTTCTTCAGGGCTCGGAAGGGGATAATGGTGATCCTTTAATGCATTGTTTAAACCTGTTGAGAAATCGGCACAAACCCTAATCTCCTTGCTCTTCTTTTTTGATGTAGACTGTTGGCGTAGCCCACTCACTGTGATCAATTTTTTTGAGGACACCCATGTTTTTTCTTTCTAATTCACCGTCTATTTGTTCTATAGCGGCGTATGGAACCTTTCTTTTCTTTTTGAACACTGGCTGTTCATTTTCTTTGACTTCAAATTTTGCTACCGCTTTTTCCAAGACCGCCTGTAAATACGTCTGGAAAATTCTCTTTTAACTCCCTCTTAAGTTTTTCTGCCTCAACATTCGAATCCTCAACTTTTTGACAAAATGAGCTTAAAGGCAGATCCCATAGTCTAAATTTTTCGAACAGATCAGTTCCAAAGTGGTTATTTGATTTTCGCATGACAAAAATTTTCGCTTTTTCGGTCTTATTCTGAAAAGAAATATTCGTCAATAATTCTCCTTCGAAGGTGATTTTTTCACCACTGACGCTTCTCGCCGTTTTATGTGATTTAATCATAGTGGGTCTCCCAAACTTCTTCCATGTCTGTATATTAATGATGGAAATATCAGACCCACTATCAAGCTGTAGTCTTACTTTCTTTTTAAACATTTTGACCTGTACAAATTTCCGGATATTTCGTTCCTCAGGTTCAATTTTCGTTAGTTTAATGGATGTCTTCTTTCTACCAGATTTTTTCCTACAATGTGATGCCTTATGCCCCTTCCGGTAGCAGTTGTCACATTGTTTGAATTTGTAGGGACACTCCTTGTACCAATGTTTATCTCCACACCTCCAACACGGTCCAGGTGGATCTTTTCCCTGTTTTTTCCTCTGGTTATTTTTTGAAGTTAAATTTTTCTTCTGGTGGACCTTTTAATGTGCGACACTCCGCTTTCCTCTATGTCACGACTGTCCTGTTTCAACGCAACAAACTGTTCACAATCTTCCGCTAAGCTTTGTAGTTTTAGATTCGGCTCATTTTCGAGTTTATTTAAAACACGACGCCTGATCTCAGCGTCTTTACCTAAAACCAGCCCTTGCACAAATATTAAACATTTAAAATTATCTGATGATAATTTCTCCAGTTTAAAGTCGTCGCAATGCTTGTTTACAATACTTGCATAAGTAGTGTAATCATCTTCCGCTCTTCTAGTGACATTCATACACTTATATCTCCTGTGAAAAAGAGAAGTTTTTGTAAAAAACAGTTCTGTTAGTAGAGTAACTGTCTCTTGAAAGTTCAACTCACTGGTCTTTTTGGAAGGATAAAATTCACGAACTTTGTATGCTCGGCAGTTCCCAATTTTCTTAGCAGAAACCTAACTTTTTTAGTCTGTCCATGTACCGCAATCCGATACAAAAAATATCCTCATATCTTCTATAGAAATGAGCAAACGTGACATCGTCTTTTGGATTATAATTGAAACTTTCAATAGCGTTCCACACAGCCGTCTGGGAGAATGCGTTATGATTCTCGCTTGCATTCGTTAACTGTGTTGCCTCAGAAGTTTCCTCTGTTCATCCTGTGTTTTCATAAAGATTTGTTCGACGCGTTTCTGTTGTTCCAACAACTCTTTTTAAATTTCTCCTCACTTTCAAGTTGTCGTTGAAGTTGTTGCTTTTGCAACGCGAGACTTTGTTCCGTTTGAAATTTGAACAATTGAAGAAGACTCTTAATTCTGCGTCCATGGTACGAATTCAATTTACACACCATACAGTTTACACTTGTATTAAACGAATCAGTTTTCCCAAGGCTTGCTTACTAAAATTAGTTTGCTCAACTAATACACAAACAAGAAATATGTATTTCTCGTAAAAAACAAAAAAAACCGTCGCTTTAATGAGTGTCGACTAATGGGAAAGTCCCAAAATTTTTTTCCAACCTCTTTGTGGTTTTGCACAAATGTGACTCGAATTTTTAACAGTCTTTGTTAAGCACAAATGACTTACGCGAATATATATTTTTCACTCGACAAATCATTTAACTTTGAAGAGGAGAAAAAAAAAATCTTACCGTGACAAAAAAACTCTGGTTTCGTGTAAAGAAACAAAAAATCAGTGAACCTCTTTTTTTTTCGAAACCCTTGGTGTCAGTATTTTCAACTATAATTGGCAATATTATTCGCGTTCTCACGCTGTAGACTTTTGGTAGCAAATTTTTGGTTGTTTCTAATTTTATTTTTTTTACGTCGCCAAATTCCTATTGTAGTAATTAATTTGCTATTAATCCTTGCGTATCCACATATCTGTTTGAAATGACGAAGGTGTTTTGCCGTAAAAATCTTGCGAATCCTTGTATTTCAATCACTTTAGGTGATTGTCTGCAGTGATATCGTTTCGATTTCGACGTCGCCAATCTGTTGTGTCATGGCACAATAGTAAAAATAAGAAAATCAAGTCGAAGTTGGTTTAAAGAACAAGTGTATTTAACATCACAGATACAAAGGTAGGAAACGGGTACTACTCAGCTAGGCAGTTGTAGTACTGTCGCTGCTTACGCCGGGTAGGTATTACTGGCACTATATATAGTGAGAACCGGTGTAATTCCCTTGTGTTAGAGGCCGGTGCAACAGTATCTAAAGAAACTTCATCCTGCTTATAGTTAACGTGCTTTTAATTGATTTTTATAGAATATATTAATGTTATTGTTCTTATCTGTATGTTCAGTGTTGCTATCGGTTACCTTAGGAAGAAATAGTCTAATTTAGTAATCTATGAGTTAGTCCGGAAACCGTTATTAACTAGTATCTGTTTCACGTTGCTGAGTTCTTTAAAGAAACGCGGACGAAAGAATAAATTCGCTTGAGGAAATTTTTATAACGTCTATTTTATATCTGTGTACATTCTCGTAAAATTAAGGTGGCCAGAGTTTCTACTTGTTTTTTTGTTTTTGTTTTTGTTTTTTTTCATAACAAAGTAGTGAATCTGTTATTACGAGAGTCTACAAGAACGTCTAAGGATTGTAGTTTATTCTTTTGATTAAGTTAATGGGTAAAGTTAAGGAAAAATTTTCTTTTCAAATATAGTTTTGAGATTATCAATTTCGCTTTTGTTTTCAATAAAATAAAAATCTCATTTAGATAGCAGATATATATTTTATGTTTAGTAACATATTTAAATATCTTGTTTTCAAAATGAAACATGTAGTAGGTAAAGAAGGACGAACCGAGTGGATTTCCCATACTAACGACATTGGTTGGCGTATAGATATTGCCATTATAGTTGTAGAAGAGGACTTTAGTTGTGCATGCAGACAGTAATTTCCTGAGAATATTAGGTTTGATGGATGGAGTTGGAATCGAGTTATGTTTATACAAAGAATTACAGATTATATCGATGGTTTCGTCGACAGGGGCGTTTGTAACTAAATTTTCTACATCGAGTAACGCTAAAATGCCTCGATTTAGTTGTGTGGTTTTAAGGATTTGGAGAAATTCGAGAGTGGATGTGATTCTATAATTGGTAGGTAGTTTTTACAAATTTTATGTCCATAAAAGAAATCACTTATAAAGACAAAAGAAAAATTGAATAAAAAACTTAATCACAATGCCTTGTTAGTCATATTTAATGAAACTTGTATAAACGAATGATTGCTGCCCAAATACCCAATTATATATATATATATATATATATATATATATATATATATATATATATATATATATATATATATATATATATATATATGTATGTGTGTGTGTGCGTGCGTGCGCGCGTGCGTGTGAAGAAATATAGTTTTAAGGTGTGCTATATTTATGGAATAAAGTGCTCAATATCAGGGATAGAGCGTATGTAAATATAAAACTGAACAGACTGTTTCATGCAAGACGCAATCATGTGGCCTGATGATTACGTCTAGCATGAAACAGTCTGTCGCCTCTGAGTGCTGACTTCAATGATCAATTTTACACACAGACACACACACACACACACACACACACACACACACACACACATATATATATATTGTTGGATTGATGTGCTAAATATATTAGCTCTATCACTGATATTGAGCGATTTCCAATAAGTATAGCGCATATACAATATATAAATAATATATATAAAAAATTGCATAAATCTATCTATCTATCTATCTATCTATCTATATATATATATATATATATATATATATATATATATATATGCAAGAGAACGCAGTAGTGGAAAGACAGTGAAGCGAACCTACAGGTAGTGAAAGTGAAAGAGAATGAGAAGACTGCGATTTGGGAGGATTGAGGAAAAGACAAAAATGGAACAAGCTTCAAGAAGACAGATGATGGCGATTGACGTTGCATTGAAAATTTTGAAGATTGTAGTTATCAGGAAGCAAGAAATCGGGAGGAGGTTCCACAGGTGGGAAGTGCGAGAAAAGAAACTGTTGGAGTAGAAGTGGCGGTTGCATCTAGCTAGTTCAACAGCAAAACGGTGCCACCCAGTTGCCAGTCTAGTTTACTTTAGTTTTTCCTTCCGCTTGTGCTGTTAGGCGTTGCGGGGAGACACAGTCGTCTGTCAGCGGCAAGGCGAGTGCCCTGAGAGTGTCTGCCACTGAGTCACTCCAGCGTTTTCTTGGTCTACCTCTCGCTCTCCAGTCAGAGTACCTGAGCGTGTATACTCGTAGGGCTGGTTGGTTGATAGGCATACGAGTGGCCAATTTAGTAGCACGCTTAAATTCATGTAGTTAGGCCACCAGGAATAAAAGCTGATCAGAGCAGGTAGCCATGAAAATATTTGTAGTAGTGATTGAAGGGAAGTCACGTCAGTGGGAGAATGATTGGAGACGAGCTGCCTGGTCAGAATCGATTGTATTACAGACCCTACTTTGGATTTTGTCAAGAATCTCTAGATGCACAACAGGAGCACCAGATCAAGTATGGCAACACTGTTTAATACACGGACGAATAGTTGATTTATAAATGTGCAAGATGGATTCTAAGGAGTAAAAGGTTTTGTTATGACGCAGTGAACCAAGCCTTCTTGCAGTAGATGTAGCAATTGATTCGATATATGATTCATATCAGTGGAAAACGTGAGCCCAAGAAGGTGTAGTGTTGATCTCCTGGATTTTAGCATTAGCCATTCTTATGGCAGACAGAAAAAGGTTCTCTATGGTGATCAAATGAAAGCAGTTTTGTTTTGGAAGCGTTAATTTTTATAAGCCATTTCTTTGCCCCAATTAATCATTGATTTTAAGTTCTTTTCAAGAGCAGTTGCCAGGTTTACCTTTTCGGATTTGCTACTGAGACAGGAGTAAATGGTAGTGTCATCTGCATAAATACCTAGTTTTGAACTGATGACATCGGGAAGATCATTTAGAGATGATGCCAGAAAGCAGTAATGGGGTTATGAGTATATCACTGTATATCTATTGAGACTCGGCTCTAGGGGGAAATCTAGCAGAGATACTCTAGATGAGTCGAGAGTGGAGTCAGAAGAGAAATTCGGGGCAAAGCACTCTACCATCTACAGTAGATGTCAATGCTTCAAATTGATTAAAGAGACAAGGGAATGAGGAATTGCTATTGTTCAACACACACTTGCTGAGTCGTCAGTAATCTCTAAAACCAAGAAGCTATACGGTGTCTCATTCTATCAGTAAATGGTTAATTTGCTTCTTTGAGAACACGCTTGCACTCATTACGAGCAGTGACAAAGAAACTCTGTTACGATCAGCCCTGTTGCTCTGGTATAACGGGAAGAAGTAATTCCTGTGGGCTATAGCGACTGAGCAGGCAGGTGAGAATCAGAGAAATTAGCGTATTCTCACTTCGTATTTCCGAACTGGAACGAAAGCTTCGATACCGGCTTTCACCCAGGAGGAGACACATTTCTGAATAGGGTGATTAAAACTATCATTCCGGGGGAGGGGGACACCGTGAAGGTAGTTATGAAACGAGTTCCAATCAGTGCGTTGATAAAAGAAACAAAATTCTGTTAATGGGAGGGGTTCGTGACTGATGGGAAAGCAAAAAGAGATATCTATAGACACCACCGCAGGATAGGAATTACTAAGAGGACAGAGTTGCAGAACACGGCAAGAATCTGTGGTGGAGGTATGGAGGAACTCAAGTATACAGAAACAATTCAATAGGAAAGTCACATCATATAATTTACAGATTTTCATAAAGAAAAAAAAATTAGTTTTATATATAAATAAACAAAACTTAAATTTTTGGAATATTTTTTTAATTGGAATTAACATCAAATTTTTAGCATATTAGCTTTGTTATTTTAAAAAAGGTAAAAATATGAATGCTTTATGGAGAATGTGTCAATAACGGAGATTTCTCAATGAGCGATGCTCTATAATTGAGACTTATTTTTCAGTCAGCTGCCTCTTTTCCGCAGATGCAAACTTGCAACCCTGATGCTACACTAACGCTATTTCCATGGCAAATGTTCAGATGATCTCCATTCCTCCGTTCCATCCGTTCAGACCTTTACAGCTAAGACAGACCATACCACTTCCATGGAGATGAATCATTCTCATTTCCTTTGCGTTCCAGAAGTAAGCAAAATTTCTACATAGACAGTTTTTTCGAGAACTGCCATTTGCTGGAACAGACTCCTGTGTGGTTAAAAAAGAACACTTCAATCTAGACCTATTCAAATCAAAGGTTAATAAACATTTTCCTCCTTATCATCGATAATATTAACTTCTTACCATCCACTCTTGTATTTATTTCACACATCTTATTCAACATTATCATCTTGTCTACTGTTACCTCGACTAACTCTCAAGCTTTGTATTGGGTAAACTTTAGTATAAAGAGCTGACAGCGAATATGTAAAGGGATTACTTTTTCTTTTCATCCCAAGCAAGGCAAGAAAACCACTAAACGCAAGGGCGGGAGAGTTACTGAGTGTGAGATAACATGAGGAAAAGCACTATTAAACCATTTCAAATATAAAATAATGAGACCTAACCGCCAATGTAGTACTGCGCTTAAATACATAAAGTCGAGGTACCATAGAGGAAGGTTCATCAGAACAATTACCGTGAAAGTATTTATAGAAAAGGTACACGGAAGCTACTTTAAGGTGGCGGGAGAAATGACTGAATATATTCGAATATTCAAAGCATGGGCGCATGGTAGACTTATAAATATGTAAGATAGGTTTAGGCGGGGAAAATGTCTAGCACGACACAGTGAACCAGTTTTTTTTTTTTTTTTTCGCAGCAAACCTAGCAATTGATTCAATGTAATCTTTCCACTGCATGTAAATAGCAAACGTTAGACCAAAGAGGTGCAATGAGTCAACCTCCTGGAGGTTAACTTCAGCCATACAAAAAAATGGTTCTCTTAGATGATTAAAAGATTACTTGAGAACAACTAACGAGTCGAGAGATAGTCAACATACTAAAAAAATAAATACTCAAATCAAGTTTATTCACGTTTTTTTTTTGTAGTTGTTTACTAAACGTAGTTTGGCACAAGGTTACAAGTACAGACAACATAGGGAGAATATAACTCTCTATTCAATCTCACTCATCATTACACCATACCTAGGTATCTATGAGCTTGGTTATTTTAGACTATTTAGTGTGTTACATACATGTAATGAAAATATTACATTTTTAAAATAAATTATGACTGTTGATGAAAAGTGGGTACTTTACAGCAACGTGAAAGGTAAGCTAACGTGCGGCAAGAGAAATGAACTACCACTAATCGTACATATATCACCTTAGTACCCTACCCTACTAATCGTACTAAGGTACTAAGACAAAGGGAAGCTATTCCACAGCTGTGCGAAAGTGACTGAAGCCGAGATGCCATGTCATCCGTTGTTGTAGAATTCTCTAGAAAAAAACTCTAGGAATTGCAAAATGCATCTACAGCAGTTATTTGCGCTTCTGGGATAATGAAACCATGAATTTGTGTGAAAAATGACAAAAAAAAATGAGAAAAAAGATTGTGGAACAAAACGATAATTATACTGTTGAAAAAGCTAATATTGAAAATGAAAAAAGAATAAATGAAAAAGCTAATATCGAAAATGAAAAAAAAAATGAAAAAGCTAATATCGAAAATGAAAATGAAAAAAATGAAAATGAAAAAGCTAATATCGAAAATGAAAAAAAAATCTTGTTTTTAGTTAGAAAAAAAAATCGATTTTATCGTCAATCAATACTCTATTTGTTTTTATATCTCTACAAAGAGGTAAAAAAAAAAAAAAAAATTCCCTTATTCACCGAACTCCTATTAAAGCAAATAACATATTTGTTCATAATGTTTTAATGGTTTTCGTTTTCATTAAAAAACAAAAAAAAAACAACGATTTTTTTTCGTTCTTCAATATTTTATTTTCATATCTGGAAAAGGAACAAAAACTGTTTTTGTTTCTCAATGACCTATAACACACTTGCTTATTTTTTATTAAAAAATATTTTCCATTTTTACTAAAAAAATTAAAAAAAAAAATGAACGACATTTTTTCGTTACTCAATATTCCATATATTTTCATACCTCGAAAAATAAACAATCACTTCCATTATTTCCCGAAACTTGTTAAACTAGTGACTTATTTCCATTAATAATAATAATACTAAGTTTGTTACTCAGACGATTTTTTTGTGTCTGCTCACCTAAATGTATTAATGCTGGTTCATCCATTAACTGATCTTGATTTTCGTCAACGTCGTCGTCTGGTGGAGGTGGAAATCATGAGGTGTCCTCGTTTTTAGTAAGTCTCCTGTTTGATTTTGAACGGTGAATCAGGAAGAGGCAGCTGAAGTTTCTGGGACACACAATGAGGAAGGAGGGCCTGGAGAATCTGACACTCACGGGTCTAATAGAAGGAAAGAGAGACAAGGGAAAACAACGCGTGACATACCTGGCGGGCTTAAGCAAGTGGATGACAGAACGTGGTTTAGGGGAGGAA
Organism: Acanthosepion pharaonis; assembly: GCA_903632075.3. NCBI lineage: Eukaryota > Metazoa > Mollusca > Cephalopoda > Sepiida > Sepiidae > Acanthosepion > Acanthosepion pharaonis. The sequence goes on along the minus strand of CAHIKZ030002759.1, from coordinate 117,886 downwards.
GCAGAGGGAAGGGATAGAGGGAGGTGAAAAACCATGATCGCCTACGTCCTGAAAGGACATGGCACATAAAATGAAAGAATGTTCTGCTTGTGTTAGTACTACACCTGTTCATTCTATCTGGGTTTCAGGTACGAACTACATCCCCTGGGTTTAGTTTTTTGTTTTGTTTCTGGCCTCCCTGTCGGTCGAAACAATATTTTTCGAGACCACAGAAAAAATTTTGACGCTCTCTTTTTTTGTTGTTGTTTATTTGTTGTGGGTAGGTTGTTTCTTAGATTTCTGTCCATCAACATTTCTATGGGAGACGATCCGCCATCGTCCGACGTGCTGTGTTGGGTTAAGAATCCAAGCAATGGCTCCCCGAATTTCCGTAGAAAATTTTTCATGGTTTTCCACCGTTTTCTTTCAACGAGACCATTCGCTTGTGGGCAATGTGGAGATGGTGTTACAATTTTGAAGTCTCAATTTGTTACAGACATCCAGAAGAGGCATGGCACATGGAACTAGAACAATCTGCCCCATTAGACGAAATAAGGGGTTCGGTTCGAAATTTCAATCACCTGAAGAGGGCCGGGGCGTACAACGGCCGAAGCATTGTGAATATGGCAATGAACATGAAAAATAACAGTCTGAATAATGTAAGTAATGTAAGTAAAAGCAATTTTATAGGACGCATTTTTTCTTTTTATTATTTTGTCCACTTTGCCAGAACTATGTCTCCTGTATGCGATGTTAATCTTATTTTTTCTGTGTATATTTTGGGCTTGGTTTTCAGTTTATTTAAAATAATTCAACAGTAAGATTTTGACGTCGCTCCCTGTGTCAAGTTTAGTGGCACTTTGATGCCTTGAAGTTACAAATTCACTGTTCACTGTGATTCGGGTGTCGCACGTGCGTTTTCTATACTATCAACTACATACGAATGACAGCCGTTTTCGCTTCTAGCAGATTCGTACAGTTTTCTTTGATCAGTATATGTTTTTAAAATTGTCAGACATTTAGGCACTTCTTGCACATTTGTCCTTTTGCTGGCCATGCTCTCTCCATGAGGCGATATCCTCATCTGTCACATTTGTGGTTATTCGTTTTGGTTTTTCTTTTCTTGTCCAGCCATATTTTCGTGTTTCGTGGGTGAACTATATCGCTCTTACTGAAAGTATGTTGGAAACTTCTGGTAGCTATTTCGTCATTTTGCCAGACATTTACTACTTTTTTCAGATTTGGGTTGATCAAGTCATTAAGTCTTCTTCTTGTCTTGTCACTCCAGATTCCCATAATATCACAGTCACGTGTCATACTATTATTTTCCCATCAAATGTTTACCGGAAAAAAATAGGAATACAGCGAAAAGTTTATTTTTTTGATTTTTTTTCCTGTATTTTCTGGGAGAAAAACAATACTAAATTTAAACACTTCATTCGATAATATATCACAAAATTTCAGTATCTGTCTATATCTCTGAGATGAAGTATTATGATTACTTACATTATTTACATTATTCGGACTGTTATCCTCATTTTCATTGCCATATTCACAACGTTTCGGCTGTTGTACGCTCCGGCCTTCTTCAGGTGATTGAATTTCGAAAAAAAAATCTCCTGAGCCAAGCTAGAATAGATATAAATACAATAAGTTATTTTTTAATTTTTATTTTACACCACAGAATCTCGTTCAGGAATGTTCTGCATCAAGGGGCGTAACTTGTAGTTAACTAGTCCCTGCGCACATACTATAACTTATAATATCATTGACACAATTAAAAAAATAAATGCGTTAAAACTCTTTCTCTTTATATATATATATATATATATATATATATATATATATATATATATATATATATATATATAAGGTTAATGGTCACATTTGAATCAGACCAAGAAACAGTAGTATTAAAAAAAGTGCTCAATACACGTGTGAAAAAATAAAATAAAAATAACATGTAGAGCTTTTTAACTTTAATAAAAATCAGGAGATCAGTTGAATCCACTACCTTGATTTCAACATTACGGTCTCCTCAGGCGATTTTTATCAAATAAATTTTTGATAAAAATTGCCTGAGGATATCGTAAGGTTGAAACCAAGATAGCGGAAATAACTAATCTCTGATTATATATATATATATATATATATATATATATATATATATATATATATATATATATATACACAAAATATGTTAAATGCCGGGAAAAAAGAACTGTACCAATAAAACGGACGCATAAAATGTGCTCAATGTAACAGCTTAGAAACACAGACATGCAGAGCAAGCTAATACAATAAAAAGAGGTAAAACACCGCATACTATCGCACTCTACCGTGTTTTTTACCGCTAGACCTCATCAGATGGGTGAGTAACAAAATGTCTCTCAAAAAAAAATCAATCTACTATTATCATGCTGCGGCAACGGAAATCAAGAAAGGGAAGAGGTGAGCGAAAAAAAAAGTTTTTTTTTCATTCGGGTCATTCAAAGATGAGAACATCCTTGTTTACATGTCGACATTTAGACAATATTTCTGACTCTCCCATTCAAAAAACACACTTTCTATCGCCAAATTATCCCAATACCTGATGAGATATAGCGTTCGAAACCATGGTAGTGTAAGTAGTAAATTTTGATATTTTACTTCATTTTTATTACATATATATATATATATGTGAAGAAATATAATCTTAATGTGTGCTATATTTATTTATGGGATAAAAGTGCTCACTATCAAAGATAGAGCGTGTGTAAACTTGTGTGTGTGTGTGTGTGTGTGTGTATATATATATATATACACACACACACATTGAGAAATATATATATATATATATATATATATATATATATATATAAAAATGCTTAAAAAGGCAACTACTGAAATATATGCCCAGATAAGGCCTTTTCTTATGACTCGAATATCCTTTGTAATGTGTCACGGATCTTAATATTTGTAACGACATTGGATTAAGTAGACATGGAATAATTAAAGTCAGACCACGTTGAATAAATACTTTTTTATTACTCTCTGTTCCTTTCTGTTTATTTTCTTGATCTTTTTACCTTCACTGATATTATTGAGAGTCTATTGATTCATAGGAGTAGAATCGTATCTTAAATTATACATATGTGTGCATAGTTTATCTGTTTGCGTATATACTCCGTCTTTTGAACAGGAATAGAAGTTTATCTCTTGGTTTCTCATTCTTTTTTATTCCCATTAACCCCTTGAGTCTTAGTGGCATTATCGCCTTGCTTGGGGTGAAATGATTAAAAATAAGTTGTTCGCGGAAGTTAGTTTTGAACATTGACTTCATTCGCTTCCTCTCTGCCCCCTCTACTTCCTCACGCTCCTTCTCTCCCTCGTTTCTGTCTACCTCTCTCCCCTCCCACTTGATCCTCTTCATATCTCTCCCCCACATTTTCTTTCTCTCGTTCCCTCTTTCTCGCTTCCTCTCTCTTTCGCTCTTCTCATCTCCTCCTCTTTCTCTCTGACTCCCCTCTTGTTCCCTGCCTCCCCTCTTGCTCCCTCCCACCTCCTCCCTTCTTTTTCGGTTCCTCTCTCTCGCTCATCTTCATCTCCTCCTCTTGCTACCTGCCTCTCCTCTTGCTCTCTGCCTCTCCTCTTGCTCCCTGTCTCCCCTCTTGTTCCCTCCTTCCCCTCTTCCTCCTTCCCCTCTTCCTCCTTCCCCTCTTCCTCCCTTCTTTCCATCTTTCTCCCCCCTCCTCCTCGTTCCCCTCCCTTTCTCCCACTCTTTCTCGCTCCCTCTTTTTCGCTCCTCCTCATCTCCCCCACTTGCGCTCTCTCTCGTCCCCTTTCTCTCTGAAAATGTAGTCGTTCATAATTCTCTACAATATCATGTCGTTTATTTATCGAAAGCATTCTTAATTCTTTATGAATTCCCTTCTTATTTGTGGTACTTGTTATCATACATTTAGTCAAACTTGTTATTCGCACCTTTCTTCCTCTCTCTCTCGCTCCTCTCATCTCCTCCTCTTTCTCTCAGACTCCCCTCTTGTTCCCTGCCTCCCCAGAAAAAACCACCCTCCTCCTCCCTTCTTTTCCTTAACAAAATAAAATCTTCATCTCCTTCTCTTGCTCCCTGCCTCTCCTCTTGCTTTCTGCCTCTCCTCTTGCTCCCTGTCTCCCCTCTTGTTCCCTCCTTCCCTTCTTCCTCCGCCCCCTCTTCCTCCCTTCTTTCCATCTTTCTCCCCCTCTCTCTCGTTCCCGTCCCTCTCTCCCACTCTTTTACGCTCCCTCTTTTTCGCTCCTCCTCATCTCCCCCACTTGCGCTCTCTCTCGCTCCCTTTCTCTCTGAAAATGTAGTCGTTCATCATTCTCTACAATACCCTGTCGTTTATTTATCGAAAGCATTCTTAATTCTTTAATTAATTAATTAATTAATTTAATTCCCTTCTTATTTGTGGTATCTTCTTGTCATCCATTTAGTCAAACTTGTTATTCGCTCATTATTTCTCTTATCCTCAGGGTACGCTGTACATTTTAGGCTGTAACTTCTCAGCGGACTTATTCAACCTTACAGTGAGGTGATTCTGAGAGAATTAGTCCTACTAGTCCTTAACAACATATTTCTCTTGCAGATGACACAGTGTTGATAGCAGATATGGAAAGGAGACTACAAGAACTCAAGAAGGCAGCGAAGGAAAGCGAGAAGAAAGGACTAAAATATCAATTGTAAGAAGACAGAATGCATGGTTGTCAGCAAAGGGAACAGTCCAACATGCAAATTACAAATCTGATATACAAAAAAAAATCAAACCCGTACCAAAATTTAAATATCTGAGAAATGTTTTAACACAGGACGGAATGTACGACACTGAAATTCAAAGGCATATTGTGATAGTGAAAATGCCTTCCAAAAGTTGAGCAAAGGAAAATTCTTTAGAAACAAAGAATAGAGTACTGGACTATTATGTAATATCGGTATTCTCATAAGTCAAGGTGGACCTAGGAGCAACAGCAATTAAGTGGTGATTCTGTCGTCTTCAGGGTCTATCCTGGTCCACGGCAACAATTATCGCCCTACACCCTCCCCGCTCGTCCAAGACGTCAATACCGCAACTGATCGATGAAGTGATCCTTCGATCTAAGTCCTGACCTATCTCATGTTGTGATTTGCATAAGTTCCACTTCCTCTTATTATCATCTCCACTAATTCTCCTCAGTGGGCGTAGGTGGCTCTTCCACCTTCCTCGGTGACTCATTTATGCCCTTTACCTCAGCCACCCTCCGACCAGTAAAGGTTAATTCTAAGTTCGTTGTTTACGCAGAAAAGTTTCCCATTCATAGCCCGTATTTTTTAGCTGTGCGTGTGATCGACCAAAGTGTCAATCATTGTTGCCATTTGACCAGTCGCAGTTCAAATCCACGTCAACCTTCTGTGTTTCATTGTTCAAAACCCGACACACAATTCAGTGCTGTCTACATGAGAATTAAAATCTTATTATTCCCACAAATTTGAACATTAACTCTTTTTATTTTTTGTCAATATATCGCTCCTTCTATTAAAAAAAACAAAACTTTCTTATGATTTCAAAAACAACAACAACAAGCCACCATATTTCTTCATCATTTTTCGACCTCGTAATAGCATCTTTCTCCTTTCATTTGTATTTCAAAATTGAAACTTCACCCGTACATGCAACTAAGGACAAAAAATGATTTCGTCATTTCCCTACCGGGGCGTTTACAATAGTAGATATGTGAACAACACAACCCTCGGTAAACATATATGGGAACTAAATAAAGCAAAACCAAAATACGCAAAAATATGAAAAATAGAGAAAACAGCATCAGCCTACAACAGCAACTGTAAACTTTATCTATAATAACCTCCCCAGACCAACACATACTGCTAAATGGAAGATCCGAACCTATCTCAAAATATAGACATAAAAACAATTTTTTATTGTGTTACTTAAAAATCGAAAACTAAAAACGAACGTCTTCTAAAAAATCACCTAGAAAAATGCACTATATACAACACAGATAATGTAATATACTTTAAATAGAGCTCATATTTTAAACAAAACAAATAAGATAATAACCCATGAAAAAAAAAAGTTAACAAACTGCGAATGCATGCATAAGCAGGACTAATTAAATTTGACAAAGTTCAGAGTACTCGCAAATTTATGTGGCTGTTATGTGAGCACGTACAAATCACATGCACTGAACACTGGGAACTGGGTTCTGAAATTATACGTCGTTGTTCATTGAAACTCGTTTCAATGGTGAATCCACAGATTGAACGTTACAGTCCAATCTCTGAACTGTGTTCGAACTACTACTATCCAGGAAGAAATATGTAGAATCATGAGCTGGGCTGCATGACATGAAATTGTTGAAAGATGAACATCGTCCACATCTTTTCATCACGAACTACATCATACTTTTACAAAGCCCAGGTCAGTTCGACATATATTTAACTAACTCAGCGAAGTTACAGTTAAATGAAATCATTTATTTATATAAGGTTATTTGTGTTGCTAAGTAGAAAATGTACCCCGATTTTCCCCTAGTCGTTCCTTTATTTAATGACCGATGATAATAAATTGATAAGATAAATGCGGTAAGATTATAGAGGTGGATAAATAATAAGAATGCTGAAAAAAAAAAAAAACGCATTATTTAGGATTCCTTTCACCTAGTTTTTTTATGACGTCCGTTAGGTGTCGCTGTTTCGGGACTATAAAAGAGCGGACATATGTTTTTTTTCTTCTCTCTTTTGCTACGAAATGTAACAGCATCAATACGAGCCTTGTTCCCGCTGGAGAAAATTTCTTTACCCCGGATGGCTACTTATTAGATTTTCGCTCTTTCTCATTTTCTCTCTCTCTCTCTCTCTCTCACGCACACACTCACACGCACCTCTAACAACAGAGTCTTAAATATTTTTCTTACTTTTCATTCATCTGTGTACACACAATTATAATTATCAGATTCCTTATATAAAACTCCGGTAAAAAACCTGTAGACACGCATTCCTTAGCACTGAAAATGTTCACAATTTTTTCCTTTGAAGTTAAATTTCGGTTTTGTTTAAAAGATAATACCCAAAAATTAATCTACAAAAAGAGAAACAATTTTATGTATTTAAATAAGATTTTTAGACATTTTAAAACAAAATTGAAATCAGAATCACTTTCGCCTAGTTCGGTTAAAAATTCAATGGATGGCAATAAAAAAACAATTAAAAAAATATTAAAGACATCTTAAAAATTTAATATATGTCTAAGAGATTTGTTTTGAAGAATATTAGAGAATGTGAGGAATAATCAGATACAGGGCCACTACAAGGGTCTCGTGCCCCCACAAATCTATGATACGCCCTTCCCCAGAATGTATGATATCCTACTCTACTACATCTTAATTTACATAAGGTAGTATTCATATAAGATACAAATTTTATTGTACACTAATTATGTACAATAATGGATCATATGCAATATCGGTGAAAAATTTTTTTAGAAAAAATTAAAATGCAAATAATGTATCTAAATGAAAATTAGAGACATGTTATAATAGATCATACCATCTTAAATAAATCAACAATGTTTTGCAGCAATTTTAACATCCACTTGAGATTTTTCTTGGTTAAAAAGTTGAATAATTTTAACATATTAAACATTATGGATAAAAAAATAGTGAATTTTATATCGTGTTTTTTTCAAGAGACTTTAGCATGAACCAAAACAAATTCACAGTTTGGACGAAAACAAAAAACCCCAGAATGACATCAAAAAACCACAAAAATTTTTACCCTTTAATACAGAGTTGTGCTTAGTTTAATTTACATAAATGTATATAAACAAAAAAAAAAAGAAGAAAATGCTGATAGGATAGCAAGGGCTACAAAATACTGCCTGGGACCCTCAATCAGGCTTATGCCCCGGTGGGGTGTTCGGTAGTACGGCACCGACCCTGATCAGCAAAATATTAAGAATTTTAAATCAATTTCTATTTCCTTCAATCAAAAATAAATACATGAGTATTTACATAAAACATTTAAATCTACACATAGATTCAAAGAAGCTGGAAGAAGAGTTTCACAAAAATTACTCTGCTTCCAATTTCTTTATTTATCAGTCAACTTTGATTTTCAAAAATTTAAATGTTATGGTAAATAGAGATGAATTAAAGGACAAATTTAACTCTATAGTACTATTTATTGTTGACTCCATTAGGTTGATTATTTTGATTAGTTCTTTTTTGTCAGATTTGAGAGTTCATAAAATATTGTTGTCTTTTTTGGTTGATGGAAATTAATTCGTTACATTCATCCTTTCTTCTTTTTCTCTTCTGAATTGTCAGGTCAGACTCAAAGCCGATGAATCACCAAATTTTGCGTCGCGAACTGCTACCTCGAATCAAGCTCATCTAGTCTCGTACGTGGTTTTCTTCTTTTTATTGGGCTGACACATCCGTGTTTCCAATTTGATTTTTGGCGGGACGTGTTGTCATTATTTGATTTTAATGACGTTCATATATAATTCTAAACTAAGTCCAAAGCTCATGTCCATTACCGAGGATAGGAACAATAGAAGGAAGGAAAATCTAAAGGAAATATATAGAAGAGATAATTTCAATTTTATCTGTCATTCAATTTCTAGTAAATTCTATTTCAATATATTTTCGTATGGTGTTATTATTACCTAATCTTACTACAATGCAATGTCAATCGCTGTCTTCTTGTTTTTTTTTTTCTCTCTCTTTAATAATGTTTTTTTCTCATATTATCGTATACTAAAATCCTTTTCTAAAGGGTTTATTGCCTTGTTTGACATGAAATGATAAAAAAAAAATATATTGAAAAACAATTTCTTTAAGACTTTGAATGCACACGCCTAAAGACATAGATTTGTATTATCCCATATTACCCACAAAAAACTACAAATAAAAAAAAAAAAGGAAGGGAAGTTAAAAAATATTTTCACACGCTAAATATAATGAATTGATTCAGTTGATCTATTTTCTACATTTTATCAACCTTTTTTGTAGGTTATTTAAAGCTAGAAAATATTTTTTAGATTTTAAAATTTTTTTATAATAATAATGATTAAACGATACATTGGTCTTACTAATTAATCCATAGCTTTCTTTTTAAGAGGTGGATTCATGCCTTTCCTAAGATTATTTGCGCGTAAGTGAATATAATGAACTCGACTGGAATTGGAACTCGGTAATGTGATTAATAATTCTGAACCATTATCCATTTCACCATCCATTATACAGCATCTGGTATTCCCAAAAAGTCACCTATCTAGGTACTGACCTAGGCTCAATAATAAAACCCCTTGATCGTACAGGAATCGGTGGTTCGACGTGATATGACCGTAAACCCTAAAAATTACCTCAGAAATGCATACATACATACATGCATACATCGAATTATATCTATCTATCTATTATCTTTTAACTTTTTACTACTAATAATACTAATACTTGGTCTAGTAAATAAATATAAAAATGTAAATGTTGTAAATTCTAAGATTAGAATTAAACCTTCGTTCGGCATAGACGAAGGCTTTAATTAGAGAACATATGTTGTATTCGTTATTTTTTTTTTTTGTTTAAGCTCACCCAATTTAAGAGCCACTTAAAGGTAGAGGGGGAGAAACAAGTGAAAATTGTTGTGAGGGAAGATAAAATTGGGGCAACACACACAGGATTATTAGGGTTAATATTTTGTTTCAAATTTGGCTGACTAAAAAAAATTCAGAAGTCTGTTCCATGTTGAAAGGTTCTGGAGAAAAAAACTGTCTGATTTGAACTTCTTCCTTTACTAAAAAAATACGAAAGGAATGGGGATGATTTGACGCTGTGTATGCGGCATGGCAGGTCCTAGCTGTGAAGGAACGAAATGGTGTTTAATGAATGAAGCTCGTTTGAACATTTTCCATAATAAAATAATGAACAGTGAGAAACTAGAAAAGAAATGTAGGCTAGGGTTGAAGGTGGAAAATATTCCATCACCCAATATATTGAGTAGTTGTTTTAAACTTATTTAATAAATTTATTGACAAACTGACAGCACCAGATGAAACACAGACACACAGACACACAGACACACACACACAACACATTTATTAAAACTTTTTAATATGATAAATACATATACATATTTATGTGGTTAGTTTTTTTTTCATGTGGCCCACTAGTCGGAAAAGGTCTGCCATATTTGATCTTAAAATAATTTTTCTAGTTTAATAAAAAATAATGGAATGTTTTAGTTTTATGTTTATCTTGTAAACTGGCAAAATTATTTTTTCATTTTTGTTGTCATTTATAAATTATAGATTACTTACGTGGTGGTGGAGAGAATAGTCTAAACTGGTTTTTTATTTTTATGTATTTTACAGGTGACTGATTCATGGAAAAAAGAAAAAACAAAAAGAATGAAACAAATAAACTAAAATGAACTAAACAACTAATCAAATGTGCGTGAAGAATAATCCTGAATCCTGCTTTCTTATATATGTACTTGTAATATGATAAATATATAGTTTTAAGCTATGCTATATTTATTTTTCAAAAAATGCTCAATATCAGGGATAAACAATGTTGGAAATGATGAGGTATTGTATTTTTTTGTCATTTGTTTGAATGCTTTCTTCAAATATCTTCAAAATTTTAATATATATTTCAAGAATGAAACAGACTATTGACGCATGGTTTTACCTAATATATAAAATATATATATATATATATATATATATATATATATATATATATATATATATATATATATATATATATAGGTACCTCCACGAAATCGCTAAAAAAAGAGCATAGCTTGATGAAAAAGACGCCAACCTTGCCGAAAACAAAATTTTATTGTCTAAATGCTTATGTTATTATTAAGACGGAAAAGACCAAAGTTTTTTTAATTATTTTAAAAAATTTTCCTTCTTTTAGAACATTCTAAATTTTGATTAAAAAAAACTTTTTTCTATTTGTATCAGCGGAACTAGTAAATAAATAACAATTTTTTTTTTTTTTTTTGATGACACACATTAATTTGAAAAATCGTGCAAAAATAGAAATAATTATCGGATGTTAATGAAACTTTCAGGAACTATTCACAGATGATCGAAATTATTATAAATATGTTTTTTTTGAAAAGTCATGGTAGAAATATTTTTTTAAATATTTATTACCCCCCCCCAACTAATTTTATGAAAACGCTAGAAATTCAATCGCATCGGTTTTAGTGATTACAATAATTAAAAAAAAACAGGGCTTTGAGGAATGCAAATCATGTTTTTTTTTTTTTAATTGGATCCGCAGTACCTGAAAATCAGCTCTGAATTGTAACATACAAAAAAAAATAAAACAAAGATATTATTTAATTTCAAATGCTTTTATTTGCTTTTAGTTGTTTTTATGAATATGGACAATATTTTCTGAAAAGCAAAAAAATTTTTTTCGATGAAAAATGAATTTTTAATACAATTATTTGTTATTTCATTAATTATAATAGATTTTACATTTAAGTTGTTAAAATATTATAAAATTAGTTAAAAACCGCATCGGCTTTCAAATGTCCTTATGAGATAGATCTTTTTTAGCGCGTTGTAAATTGTATCATTTTTAACTAATCAGAAGATCCCAGTAATTAAGAAATGTAATTTTGTGTTTATAATCGAGCTGTAATTATAAAATACGGAAGACCAACCAGAATATAATTAAGTTGCGTTATTTGAGTTAAGCATTGTTCTCCGCTGTTAAGGCCTTTACTTTTGCGAAACACGTGTGGAGAAGTTAATTTGATTTTTCAATTTCAACTGAGAAGGGTACCTACAAGTATCAGTATCATCTTATGAAATTTATATGATCTTATTTTTATATTAATCTCAGTTACGACATTTTTCCATAAATGAAATATCAAAATTAATAATAAAATGAATGCAAATACAAATAACAGTAAAATGTAATTAATGTACATAAAATTATAATATATTTTATGTACAATTCTGATAAAATTTCATAAGAAAGGTACCTATAAATTAATTAGATACCTTTCTTAAGAAATATGAAATTTAATGTCACTCTTAACAGTTTTATTTTAATTTCTTTATAATATATTTTCCATAAAGCATCATAAACGTAAAGGTGAAAGCTAAGTACAAAAAAAAAAAAAAAAATTAGACCGCTGAAAGTTTTCGTTAAAAATAACGAGGTAAATAATTTGTTCACGTAAATGTAAATTATTTCACTTTTTTCTCCTTCCGTAGAACAAATTAGCCTCATGGAATTCGTAAATATATCATTCATCATCACCTGTCAAGAGACGCGAAAAATTTATGACCTGCTTTGTTTATTTTTTCAAATTACATCTTTTTTGGCACAAAAACTAAGTTAAGTTTGTTCAAAATATTTTAAATAAACATTATAATTTCTGATTTTCTTAAAATAAGTTTTGAAAAAAATGATAATTGATATTTAAAAAAATTTCAAAGTCAGATTTTCATTTTTTTTAAAATGGAAAAAAATGGTTGACATGATTGATTATCTTCAAAAAAAAAAAAAAAACAAAAAAACAAAAATTTAACGAAAATTTTGGACGTGCTAGGAACGATTAAAAATGGAAAAAATACCCCAAAAATACTTTGATCTTTCCTCTTAATAATAACAAAACATTTAGACGATAAAATTTTGTTTTCGTCAAGTTTGGCGTCTTTTTCATCATGCTATGCTTTTTTTAACGATCTCAATGGAGGTACCTAAATTCTATATATATATATATATATTGTGTGTGTGTGTGTGTGTGTGTGTGTATATATATATATATATATATATTTATATATATATAGAAAATTAATGTGTTGTGTGTGTGTGTGTGTGTGTTTCATGTCTAAAAAATGTTTATGTGTAAAAAAATTGTCGTATAAATATTATATATATATATATATATATAATATATATGTCTTTTTAAAATATTATTTTTATATATTTATATAAATTTTATTCCATCCCAAGCTTTTTTAATATTCTGAGATAGTTTAACTCTAAATTTTTTATGATTGTTTAAATATCATTTTTTTAATAAATTTTCATATTTTTATATTTCAGACAAACTCTGATTGAATGTGCTGTTTATTTAATTCCTAAACTTCCCAAAAACTCCATCAAACCAAAAGTAATATATAAATATATATATATATATATATAAATATATATATATATATATATATATAAAATAGAACAATGACATGAGTCATTCAAAAATCTTTACATGTCATTACATTCTTATTGTGTTTTTTTGATCGAATTTATTTATATATATTGGTATAATGGTGCATTGTGGGTAGAAAAACTATAGTAAATATTTTAAAAGGTTATGTTTCAAATTATTCTTTTCAGAATTGACACAGAAATAATTGTGGATCCAATGCAAACATTTGTATCATTTTATAGTTTTTCTCTTTTATATATATTATTTATATTATTTATTATTGATTACTTTATGATAGTGATTTTTATTATTTATACAATTACTTTTGTTTATGTGTGTCTCCATTGTTTGTTAATTTGTTTATTAATTACTTAATTTGTTTACTTATTAATTGATTTAGATATCTTGTTTATTTTATTTATCTATTTATTTGTATTCATTGTTAGTTTTTCGATTTTTCGAAGGTATTGAAAATTTGTTTTCGTGTTAACATTTTGAGATAAGCATCAATATAATATTTAGGAATTTATGTTGGTCTATATAATAAATTATATTTTTTTGAATTTTGTTCTGTAAATATTCGGTCTTGTATGAATCTACTATTTTTTATATTTATATAATTTTTGTATCATTTAAAATTTATCAATATATTATCCATAACTATGGAAATATATAAAACAACAAACAAATCATATACAAAAATACACTTGTATTTCAATAAGTCGTCCTAAATTAGGTTCGACGTACAAAACGTTAGGAACTTGAAATAAGAGTTAATGACGCAGCAATCTAGTTGTGATGGTTGGTACTTCAATGTCCGATATCGACTGACTCGCTCAACACCACTGAGCCCAAACTGGCGACCGCTACTACTACTACTACTACTTATTATGTGGGGAGAGTCTATTAATAATAGAATAGGTACGCCAGGTATAACATCCACCCCCGTAAAACTTTACTCCGCAGGAGTAAAAAGTTTTCTTTATTTATTTTTCAAATTTTTACAGAAAATATGAAGAAATAACAACAAAATTTTTTTAAATTTTTTTTTTAAGCAACATCGTAGCTTATTTCCTACGTTTTTTGATCCACTTTTAAATGATCAGTTGCCTTTCTTTTTTTTTTCTTCTGGATCGGCGTACCTTAGGTAAAATTATTTGCAGGGGTTGTTAGATCAAACTTATTGAAAATCACCTCCATCGGCGTTTTTTTTTTTTTTTTTTTTTTTTTTTTTTTCACCCGCTGTCAACCACGTCTGAAAAACGTCGTCTGATCTGTTTACTGCACGTGAGTTTTTCCCCTTTCACCAAGTACATCATATAGCCAATCCGCTTTTTTTCTTTTTTGTTTCTTTTATTTCTCCGAAGAGTTACCAGAATCAACCTTCCGCTTTGAACTTCTTAAAGATGGACTCACAGTTTCTGTAGGTTCTTCTTGTTGACTTAAATCATTTAATAATACTGCATGTCCTTGGTTGCGTGTAACTCGTTCCTCAGTTTTTTCGGTGTCGGCTTCATTTTTACTTTCTGGAGCTTGTTTTTCACGTATATTGTCGGTGTTACCCATTCAACTTTTTTTTTTTTATAAACCGATTTTCTCTAATCTGTCCAATTCTTTATCTATCTGTTCAATTGAAGCAAACAGCACATTCCTTTTCTTTTTGAATACCGCCTGAGCGTTTTGTTTTTGGCTGTAATTTTGCCTCCATCTTGGTACACGTTCCCAAACCTGGAGAAAAAAAACAGTAGGAAAAGTTCCCTTTAGTTTTTTAACTAATTTTGGGCTTCGTAGTTTAAATTTTCAACCTTGTAACAGAAAGAATTTATTGGTAAATCCCATAATTGAAATTCTGTTATCCAATCCATACCAAGTAAGTTCGTGGTATTTTTTATGACAAATAGTTTAGCTTTTCGCGTTTTTTTTTTAACGTGACGTTTGTAACAAATTCTCCAATAAATTGTATTTTTCTCCTGTCACTGACCTCGCGATTTTATTTGTTTTCATTAAAGTTGGTTTCCCCAACTTCTTCCACGTATTCAAATTCATGAGATAAGTCGGAACCAGTGTCAAGTTGCATTTTTATTTTTTTTATTACTTATTTCGACGGTAACAAATTTTCTAGTTATTCCGTCGTTCACTTCGTCGGACTTTAATTTTCTTATTTTATTGTTTTTATTTTTTGACCTGCAGTGCGAGCTTTTATGCCCCACTTTTCACAGTTGAAACATTTTTTATTCCTAAAATTGCAATATCTGTACCAGTGAAGTTCACCGCAAGCAAAACATGGCTTCGGGAGTTTTTGTTTATTTTTTTCTGGTATTTCACTTTTTGTTTGATAATCCGCAATTTTAGAATTCTTTTTGGTAGACTGACTTTCTTTTTTTTAGCGCGTTTTTTTTTTACATGCGAAACGCCAGACTGTTCTATCTTTTTCGAGTCTTTCTTTACGCTAACATATCTTGTGCAGTCTTCTGCCAAACTCTGTACCGAAATCCTCGGTTCGTTTTCCAATTTTGAAAGTACCAATTTCCTCAATTCTGCGTCTCTTTCTGAAACTAGTCCTTGAACAAATATTAAGCACTTAAAATTGTCAGCGCTTAATTCTGCTAGTTTGAATTCTTCACAATGCTTGTTCACATTAGCTGCATACGTTATAAAGTCTTGTTCATCCTCTTTCATCAGATTCAAACATTTCCACCTTTTGTGAAACAAAGATGTCTTTTTACTAAATAATTCACTTAATATATTTACCGCCTCGGTAAAAGTTAACTCGCTAGTTTTTTTCGGTAAAATGTAGTTTACCAATTTGTTATGCTCAGCAGTTCCTAACTTGCTTAAAAGAAGTCTAACCTTCTTTCCCTCAGACCACGTGTGACAGTCCTCGTTACACACGGTCGTATATTTTTTTTTAAATATTCTTCAAAAGTTATTTCTTCGTCTGGACTGTACGTGAATATTTCAATCGAATTCCATATTGTATTCTCTGGGAAAGAATCATTTTGTAAATTTTCCTCTTTCCTCTTCTCAGTTATTTCCAGAATTTTGTTTTGAAACTCCTTATGCATCAGTTCCATGTCTCGTTGAAACTGTATCTGTCTATTAAAGGTTTCCTCCTGAAGTTGTATCTGGAATGTTTTCTGTAGCTCTAATATTGTCTTTTGTTGTTCCGTCTGGAACTTAAAAAATTCCTGGAATATATTTTTGCATTCCTCCATCTTCGCAAAAAAGTTTACACAATGCTTAAATATTGTAGAGGGGGGTCAAAACGAATTTGTAATTCGTGACCTATTTGAGCAAACTGTCTTATCGAGAAAAAAAAAAAAAATTTTTTCTCAGTTGAGAATACGACTGATTTTTTTTTTCGTCACTAAGTTGACGTCTTGTCTTTCGAAAAAAAACTTTGCCAAGTTTTTTTTTTTTTTTATGTGAATCCGAGATGTTGTCGCCGAAAATTTGACCAGCAATTTTTTTTTTCTTTTTCCTCCGTATGAAAAACGAATTTCGTCACCAAATAACGTGAGCGAATTTTTTTTTTCTTCCCTGTATGAAACCCAATTCCACGTACGCCACGTTTATTATGGCGGGTGAATTTTTTTTTTTCACTTCTGTATGAGTTACGAAACCACGTTGGCAAGTGTTGTAGAATGAACGCAAAGTCTTGTTATTTTTTTTTCGTATGAATCCAAAATACGTTCGTCGCCAAGTGTTGTATATGGCGAAACGAATTTTTTTTTCTCTCTTTAAATTTTTTTTTTTCGTATGAATTTCGAATTCTGGACGCCAAAGTTGTTATAGAGTGAACGAAAATTTTTTCTTCCGTATGAATTACGAAATTTTCGCCAATGTGTTGTTAGGGCGTACGAAAAAGTTTTTTTTCTCCGTCTGAGAAAAACGAATCCCTTGTCGTCAATGTTGTTTTAAAGTAAAGTAAACGAAAAAAATTTTTTTTTCCCGTGTGAATTACGAATCCCTCGTCGCCAAATGTTGTAGAGTAGTTTTTGGACAGTTTTCACAGTGGAGGCTTGTATTTCAATAAGTCGTCCTAAATTAGGTTCGACGACAAAACGTTAGGAACTTGAAATAAGAGTTAATGACGCAGCAATCTAGTTGTGATGGTTGGTACTTCAATGTCCGATATCGACTGACTCAACTCAACACCACTGAGCCCAACTGGCGACCGCTACTACTACTACTACTACTACTTTATTAATACCTTTAGAACTATATTTTTATCATACATATATTTTGTGGAGTTAACCCTCTTAATTTCCTAAAAAAAAAAAAAACATCGTTAGGGGATGTTTCTCAAGCCTCTAAAAAGGTAGTGACATTCTGTCCCCAAAGAAAAATCCGTTATTTTT
This sequence comes from Acanthosepion pharaonis, assembly GCA_903632075.3. NCBI lineage: Eukaryota > Metazoa > Mollusca > Cephalopoda > Sepiida > Sepiidae > Acanthosepion > Acanthosepion pharaonis. The sequence goes on along the minus strand of CAHIKZ030002759.1, from coordinate 100,342 downwards.
CTCTAGAAACTTCAGATGTAGGTCCACTAGATAAGAACTTTGCCAGGAGGCACGTTCCTTCTCTTGAAAATATGTTGACTTTTTTAATTTTCTCTCACTGTTGTTTCCCTTGCTAGGGCTAGAAATAAAGACACAAGAGAGGAGTTGAGTTAAACAAATATATTAATAGAAACAGTAATACAAACATATAGAAACGAGAGTGTTACTGCAAGACTGTCAGAGCTGACTGTTGTAAATTTACCCCTCCAAAAGGCAGTACCTGCTCCTATTTATAGCTAGGAGAATCCATGCGTGCGTGGGTGAATTACCATAACACTCACACACATGCATATATATACACATATGTCTATCACGTACGCTTGTTACACTTACTTCTACACAAACGCCTTCACTAGTTTAAATGTTTTCTTCATTTATATTCAGTGTTTTGTCATAAGCAACAATCTTTAATTCATATATACTTTTGTTTTATTAATACGATACTTATCGTTTGTTTCTATACATAGTTTTGTCACTGCTTTATACATTTATTAACCGGGATCACACGCCGAGTCCGACATTTTTGTTGTGTGATAAATATGCCTGGAGACACGTATCTTTCAACCTTAAGCACAATAAGCATACCCACCAATATATTAATAGTAATTAATATCACAGTTATTATCACTATCAGCATAATCACGATCGTCAATAATACACAAGCAGTCAGCGTTGAAAATATAAATATCATTATCAACCATGTCCACAAACAGAATCCAAAGACCCAGGCCAATAGGAGTGTATGTGAACGTTTACATGTGTGCGTATGTGTGTGTGAGGAAATGTAAATTTATTTGACGACGCAGGCGGTGGATATGGAAAGCGCCAAGAACTACCCGGTCCTTGTTGAAAGGAACATAGCTACACATAAAAAGCTACGGTCCCGACACCGAAATAGAATTAAAATTGCGTATGTATGTATGCCCGAGCACATGGATGTGTATCTGCCCAAGGCTTCGGATTGTTTATATGGGTGCGTTTGTGTGAACTAAAATGCGTACGCCTGTACGTGTGTGTGTCTATGTGGGTGAGAGTGTCATCCCGAACAAGCACAGAAGGAAATTCACCCTCCCACCACCAAACATAGTCAAACAAACATAAATAGATCCAGTCTAAAAATAAACCAGTTTGTCATGATCGCAAAAGCGTGAAATCCAGGACCACAAACCCATAAAACTGAATATATTAGCTCTATCACTGATATTAATCGCTTTCCACTAATTACTGCACATATAAAATATATATATATATATATATATATATATATATATATATATATATATATATATCCAGGTAAGATAAAACGAATAGAGTACAATTCCAAGGTTCGTAACATTTAATTTAAAAGAAAAATCAATACAAAGTAGAGCAATATTATTTTTTTTTTTATTACATCGAAATTTTTATCAAAATAGCTACACAATTGCAGTCGTGTTTCGATACATATCAATGCATCTCAATTTACAATCGCCTGATGAGGTGCATTGATACGCATTGAAATTTTTTTGCAATTGTAAAATTTTTTAAGACATTTTGTCGATGTAATATCCTAATATATATATATATATATATATATATATATATATATATATTATAAAATAAAAATAACGTACATGGAGTGCGATAAAATAATAAAATGGTGATCGATGTATAATTTATATTAATAATAAATATACATTTTTTTCATCACCGGAGACTGAAAAAATCAGCACATGAAGATTGCATTAAATAAACTAGAATTAACTAAAGCGCTCAGATCCAAAGATCATTTGGACAATTCTTCCAGCGTCTATGTCAAAACAATTCTCCGTATGCATAATTTTTTTTTATTGAAATAATATTTTCAGGGATATCTTTTTGCATGACTAAAAAATTTCGACGAACATCCCCTAATTAAAAAGTATATACACGCCATATCGAAAAGGTGATGTGAAACATACCCCCAAAATATTTTCTCGAATGTTTTTTTTTTTGTAAAATAGGCGATTTACTAAATTATTCATTCATTAATAATTAAGTCCTGAAAATTTCGTTTAATTCCCTGATTTTTTGGCAAATATTTTAAAACACAATGTGTCGATTTTTTGTTTTCATTGCGCAAAAATATTCATTTTGGTACCTCCATAATGAAAATAAAAGGTACCTCAGGTTTAAAATGAAGTTTTAAAAATGAAAAATCTTTCCTGAAGTTTTTATTTTACTTTTAATTTCAAGCGGCCAGATTAAATTTAATATTTCCAATAAAAAAACTACATTGCTGCATTTCAAAAACTAATTTAAAACTAATTTGAATTGACTAGAAAGAGTTTTTTTTTTATCTTTATTTTTTATTTACTAAAATAGCTGATTAGCGCCTCATTTTAGTCTTTTTTTAGCACTTACTATAAATCAATTAAAAAAAACAATCTGATTGAGGTTAATGATAATCATGGAGGAGGTTTTATATGCTCAAAAATATATGAATGTTTTTTTTTATTATTAACAACAAAAAAGTTACGCTATGGTTTACTTTAATTGTTTCTGTTGTACATTATTTTTGTAAAGCAAAATCTACGCTTGCCTAGTCATACCACTTAGCAGTTTTCATTATTGCCAATGTGTCAAGTTCGTTGAGTGTCAACGAATAGTGTTCTAAACATTATAGTTTTACTTCTTCATTACTATAAAAAAAAATAATCATTTTGGGCAGGATTTATAGTTACCAAATGCAAAGGTATGTAAAAAAAAACCTTTCTTTTTCATTTTCAAGAAAATCACAACAAAACTGTTGACAACATAAATGTACTATATTTTTTATTTATTTCGTATTTACACAGAACATACAACATAATGTTAACTACCCTTCAGTGTTGGTATCTAAATATCTTGCTCATTTTTGGTAATCGACATTTGTTCAAAATTATCACGTTCTATCTATCTATCTATCTATCTATCTATCTATCTATCATAAATATTTTCATTTCATTTTGCAAAGTAATAGGATTGAAAAAATCAGTTTCATTACAAATTTATTTTTTTTTCTTAAATGTCATTGAAAAGAAGAAATGTAGATAGATGGATAGATAATGAACCATGATAAATTTTGAACAGATAGATATGAACATACAGATATATATATATATATATATATATATATATATATATATATAGAGAGAGAGAGAGAGAGAGAGAGAGAGAGATAGATAGATAGATAGATATATCGATTTATATACTGATATATATATATATATATATATATATATATATATATATATATATATATATATATATATAAGATTTGTTTTGGGTAGACATTTCTTCAATTAAAGAGAATTATTACATAATTGTAAGAAATATATAAAATAACATGACTAATACAACAAACCACTTTTTTTTATAGCTTATTACTAGTATATATTTATATCCAGTGCTGGGTATATGTTTATAATATATATATATATATATATATATATATATATATATATATATATATATATATATATATATATATATATATTTCGTTAATAGGTTTGACAAATCCGAAGAGATAAAGATAAACATTTCTTCGGAGAACCACAAGTTTTGCAGAACTGACTTTACTTTTATTTCATTATTTATTCATTATCGATTACTTTAGGCTATTTTGTATTTATTCATTATTCACTGCTGATTATTAGTATTAAATGTAAGACAAATAACCTACGTACCTGAAGGGCGGTTTCAATTTAGTCATCAGTGTTGAGCAAGCTAGATGTGACCGTAAATTCAATGCTAACAGTTTCCTCTCTCGCACTTCTCTCTTGTGGAAATCCCTTCCGGCTCCATGTTTTCCAACCAACTTTAATCTGCAAAAATTTAAATGCAATCTCTATCTATTGTCCACCTGGTTACTCTTTTCTCTTACTGCTCATCATTAATGTTTCTGTTCCTAATTCTTCCACACCCAGTAACCCCTTGTGTTTTAGTGACATTACTGCCTGGCTTGGGGTGATTTCGATTAAAAAAACAAAGAACAAACAAACAAAAAAAAAAAAAAAAGAACCATAATGAACAAAAAACATAATTAACCGTAATACATAGCTAGCTAGCTATTGAACCGTAATATATATATATATATATATATATAGATAGATAGATAGATAGATAGATAGATAGATAATGAACTGTAATAGATAGATAGATAGATAGATAGATAGATAGATAGATAGATAGATAGATAGATAAAATCTGTTTTGGGTAGCGATTTCCTCAATTAAAGGGAATTATTACGCAAGAAATATATTTGTTGATATACATTTCGTTTTATAAATTTATGAATGTTTTTTAAAGTAACTCTGATCATTCCCTGATGCTATTTTTTTTAACAAACCAACTACAAGGGTTTTTTTAGACTCTAGACATCTCAATAAAGTTCCTTGGAACATGACCTTTCTCCAATTTTCATTCGCCAAGGTATTTACACATAGTTCGGAAATAGAGCAGAACTAGATTTTTTAAAGGGTCAAATATTCGTTAATAGGTTTGATAAATCAGAAGCGGTAAGGACGACTTATTTTTTGTACGTGTGTCGGAAGATGGCGTTTATAGGTATTATGGATTCAGGGGAATGGATATAAATTCAAGACAGACGTATTTACAATGATTTTATGAAATCTCTTTTTTTTTTTTTTAAATTATGACACCCCACAAAATCGCTAGCTTTCTGGTAGTAACAGAACATATAACTAAATTATGTGTACTGATAGTTAACCACTGTACATTGAATCCAAACAAAGGTTTGTTATACACAATAAAAGAAGTGAATTATAAAAATCCTTGTGAAGAATTTTTTTAGAAGGAAAATTGTATTAATTAGTGAAGGATAGATGCGTATTAGGTACCTCCAAAAAAGAAACGATGTCTAAAGTTTCAAATGCATTTTAAAAATGAAGAGTATTTATTTAATCTTTTATTTTAGTTTTAATTCCAAGCTAATAGATTAAATTTAATGTTTCAAATCAAGAAAATACTTTACTGTATTTGAAACCGAATTTAAAATGATTGGAATAATTTTTTTTGATTCTCAATAAAATCAATTAAATCGTCCATATTGACAAATCTGTCAACACAAAATTTCCTCTTTATTAAAAAAAAATTTCAAAAATAAAATATACTTTTCTGAAAAGTTGTTTGATTAAATTAGCTGATTTAAAGTTTAATTAATCGGAATTGAAACAAATATTACTTTTAGTTAAAAAAAATATCGCAGAAAAGCATTTTTTTAACGCAGAGACGTGTGTTTTTATGAGGTATTTACACAGTTATCGACAGCCTGATATTTGGTCAATTTATGTAAAGGGTGGATTATTGTAATAAAATTACATGACTAATAGAACGAAACCTCCCATTTTATATAGTTTAAACTATCCAGTCATCTTTAAAAAAATAAAATATTTTAAGCATTGTAATATTTTATTGAATTTTAAGTACCTTAGCTTTATACCTTTATTTATGAAGACGCTTATTTAAGAAATGTTAGAAAATTACTAATAAATTTTAAGATTACTATAGTTACCGGTGATGATGTCGTGTATGGGCGTCCATATTTTAAAATTTGGCATGTTTACACACACACACACACACACACACACACACACACACACACACACACACACAGTCAAATATTTTTTAATACTGGGATCGCTGAATTGTAGTTAGCTTTTCCATTTATGATTAGTAAATACAATTTTTATTTAATAACCATATCACTTGACTCCTACAAATTAATACAAAATTTTAAAAGATTTAAATACTTATATATTATTCTAATTGAAATAAAAAATGAAATCAAATCTTGCAAAAATTCATTATTCATCGAATTTTTTCTTAAGTCAATAGACTTAATAGTTTATTCATAAAATTAATTAAAAGCATTTCTAAATAAGTGGGGAGTAACAGAAATAAAGAAAATATTATCACCAAGTTTTTCTAAAAAAGCATAAAAAATAATTTCGTTCATTTTTGAATAAGTCCTGAAAGTTTCATAAAAATCCAACAATTACCTGATTTTTGCAAGAATTTTCAAATCAATGTGTTTTTCACCGCAAAAAACGCTAAAATTTCCCATAAAAATGTATGGTTCCACAACAAGATTTTTAACCAACATTTTGAAGGTTCTAAAATGGTTAAAAAAAATTACAAAAAATCCTTTCCTCTTAATAATAGCCCAAACATTTTGACGATAAAACTTAGTTTTTAATAAAGGTTTGGACACGTTTTTCGTATGCTCACTCACTCACTCACTCACTCTATCTATCTATCTATCTATCTATCTATCTATCTATCTATCTATCTATCTATCTATTAGGTAGCTAGCTAGCTAGCTAGCTAGCTAAATAAAATAGCTAGCTAACTAGCTAACTGTGTGATGGGGTGGCCTGAAGATTGAAATGGACGTTGAGGTCCACATCACGTGACGACAGTTCGTTTCATGCTCGAACGCTAACTTCTAGCAAAGGTAGTAAAGTCTAATGGTTATTAGGTCGGCGATAACGATTATGTTTAAAATTTTATAGGCTATGAGTGGGAATAATTTTGGATCCGAAAGTGGTTATTTGTAGCTATTTTATAATGTTGTTAACTTTTACTAGTTATTTATTATTGATTATTTCATTATTTGTTGTTGATTATTATTACATTTGCGCATTCGTAGCTTGTTAATTTGTTTATCATTTTTTTAATTTGTTTTATTCAGACTTTTGTTTATTTTATTTATTTTTATTTTGTTTTTTTGTTTTTTTCTCGGTGGTTGCTTTCTTATTTGTTTAGTTTAAGGCTGTTGCATTATCTGCGTTTATAATGTAGATATTTGCATTTATAGCAGTAAATTACAAGGTATTAGTTTTCGATTTTTAAGTAACGTAGTAAAAATATTTTCGTATGTGCATTTTGAGATAAATTCTGATCGTGTATTTAGTAATTTGTGTTGGTCTGGGGAGGTGATTATAGCTTTACAGTTTCTGGATTTATTGTTTTAGGCTGATGCAAGTTTTCTTATTTTGCATTATATTTTTGATGTAATTTGGTTTTAATTTGTTACATGTGTTTAGAAAGCATTGTGCTGTTCGCGTAATTACCATTTGTAAAGGATGGTTTGTGTGCCTAATTTTCTGTTTCCAGAATCCTTCACTTATTCCTATGTATATTTTTCTTGATTTTCTGCTGATTTTACATTGGCTTGGTATAATACATTGTTTTGCAAGCAATTGCCATTTAAGAGGTATTAATATTAAGGAGCGATTTTTTTTTCATTCTGCAGTTACAGGTGGGTTTGGTTTGAACGGGTGGTTTGTTGGTTATTTTTCTGTTGTAAGTTTTTATTATTTGTGTCATGTTCCCAGAGCAACTGTAGATTATTTTTTACTGTATTTGTATTGAATATCTTGTGAAGAGTGCTAGATAGGAGAAAATGTTCGTGTATGAGTACAATGAATATTTTTCCTACATTTGTGTTTACGTTTTTGCTGTACGGTGGGTTAAAGAAATATATTTCTTTTCCTGTTAGCTTTATTGTTGAGTGCATGTGAGTGTTATCGAAATTCCATTATCTTTTAGAGCTGTTTCATAATCTTTTTTGGCTTCGTTGAACATGGTTTCATTGGAAGAATGATCAGATAACCTGCGGTTCATTGATTATGGAATCTGCTTGGTTATTGTTGGTGGGTGGTTGAACTGATCGAGACAGAAGTAAATTGTTGTGTCATAGGCATAGACATCAATCATTCGACGTGATTTATTAAAATGTGAAAAAAAAATTATATATTCATATATTGCTATCCATTAATCACCCTAGATTACGAATTTAAAATAATACAAAACAAAAGGAAAACACGGCATATGAGGATCGAATACCATGGTCCGAATATGTGGGCAATGAGGAAGTTTCTTAGAGAAAATCGAAACAAATAGAGTACTTATATTTAACATTAGAAAGATACAGTTGAATTTTCTAAGGCACATGAGGAAAGAGGGTTTGAAAAATTTGACACTCATAAGGCATTTTAAATGCAAGAAAGAACCTGTGAAAATGGATGGCAGAAAAAGGTTTAGGCGAGATAACAAAAAGAAAATTTACTAAGACCCTACACGCAAGCCGCTAGTGGCCCGCTGGCGGACCACCGATGGCAATGCCAGCGGTCCTTTGCTGGCAGCCACCGGCGGGCCTCTAGCGGTTCGCCAGTGGTAACATTGCCGAGACAAACACGCATGTGGTCCAACAGCAGGCCACTAGCGATAAACGCTAGTGGCATGCCACTCAGTGGCAGATTGATGGCTTGCGTGCAGGGGAGCTATAAAATACAGGAAATTAGGGAGAGCCATGATCGTCAGCATCTTGAAGATGCATGGCACACAAAAGAAGACGAAGAGGAATCAATTTATAATTAATTTACGTAGCAAACTAAATCTCCCTATCATCTTACTTATTATAAAACGCAGATTGTGTATGTGTGTGTGTGTGTGTGTGTGTGTGTGTATGTGTGTGTGTGTGTGTACGTTTATATATTGGATCGGATTTTCTACATTTTTCAACCGATTTCAACAAAACTTCACAGGACTACGTAAAATTACCTTGCGGTTGTTCTAACAACGCCAAAAATTGGAAAAACACAAGTGTTTTTGCACGAAATCAGTTTGAAAACACGATTAAGAGGCATCACCAGAATGAAAGGGGGACAAATCATATCGAGTTATACTTATTATAAAACCCAGGTTGTGTGTGTGTCTGTGTGTCTGTGTTCGTTTATATATGGGATCGGATTTCCTACATTTTTCAACCGATTTCAACAAAACTTCACTTTTTTTTTTTTAGGTAGTGTTTCTTATTGTCTTGCACACCTTTTCTTTTATTTTTTACAATCAGAATGCTTTAAAATTTCATTTACAAGACAATTGTTTATAATAAAATTCTATTCAATCGGTAGACTCATAACGATTGAAAACAATGTTTTTGTTTGAGTTTGGGTTTGACCAATTCGTAAAAAAAAAAAAAAAAAAAAAAAATTAAGACATGCGTGTCCGTCAACCTTAAACAATAATCTTTGTCAATTTAATTTTCAGTCTTTATGATGGTCGATGCTTGATCTATCTTTTATTGTTACATCCCCGGCCAACGCCGGGCTCTACTGCTAGTTTTTTATAAAATTTAATTTTTTTTCATTGTTCCGTGATCTGGAGTGCTCCTATAGAAAAAAAAAAGAAATTGAAAAGATTAATTCTGGCCACATTGTTTCAAGTGCTGACGGTTTACGGCCACATCACGTTGAATCACTGGTTCTCGTAAAATCAGAATTAAATAAATAACAATCGTCGATTCTGGTCACTACCTAGATGAGTGACCGCTTGGGAATACCTTTTGCTGTAAAGCTTGAATGTGCGGGTGGTGTAATGGATAATGGGGTGGAATTGTTAATTGGAGAGCTGAGATCCAAATCCCGTTGAGTTCGTTATATTCACTTACGCGCAAATATCGCTGGGAAAGGCATGAACTCACCTCTTCTCCCCCAGTTATGGGTTAATCAATAAAACTTGTATTAATAAAATCATTATTATTTCAAAAAAATCTTACAATCTAAAAATATATTTTTTTAGCTTTTCATAACCTGCAAAAGGTTAGATAAGCAAATGAAACGAATCAATCAAACAGCTAGTGGTCATCAAAAAAAGTATTGCGTTACATTGATTTATCTGTATTTGAATATTAGAGTTACTAGTTTAAACCGGTGAAAATGTCACAGTTTTTCTATTTTAATATTCTGATGAATCTTAATTCTTAAGTTAACGAGTGAATTATCTCGTGGCGAGGTTTACGATAATAAAAATATCTGTAGAACCCCATTGTTAAATATTTGAGCTTAACAACTTTTAAAAAATTTTCAATAATAAACATAACTATGAATACTGATGGTTATTTTAAGAAGTGGGTACAAATGAAAAGATTTGAAATCGACTGCTTTCACTGAATTTTTCACTGAAACAGCCATTAAACACATATCACAGAATAGATCATTATTTATGGGGCGGCACCGTCAAACGCCAGAGTCGCAACTGAGAAAAATTATACTGAGGTTCAGGACCTGGGGAAAATTTGCCCGAGGCCGCGCTCTCTCATTGCACTAGAGAGAAGGATCGGCGCTCGCACTGTGGCCAGCACAACCGACAGTTACGGGGTCTCGGGCAATTTTTGTTCCTAGCTCTGGTGTACGCGCTCAGGCTCCCCATCTTAAACCGACCTTGTTTTACAACTTGACCTAGTGGGGATTTGATTGAATACAAATTTATGTCATTAGCAGGACACATTAAATATTTTTATCTTCCCTTCTTTCATTTTACTGAAACCAAGTAGCGTCTTTTTCCCTCTTTCCACGCGATCAAAACGAAATAGTCCATTATTTATGTGGTATTGACAGACGTTAAATACTTCTTTTTTTTTCTTTCTTTCTTTCATGGCAATTTGCCCACGCACACATGATCTCTCCCTGCTATAAATAGGAGCAGGTAATGCCTTTTGGAGAGGGAAGTTTCCGGCAGTCAGCTCTGACAGTTGGACCGAACATTCTTGCTGTAACACTCTCCTCTGGCAGTCTCTTCTCTTCCTCGGCCCTCATCTAAAGAAATTTCACCGCTTCAGCGATTCACACGTTCCCTTCCCTTTTTCTGACAAGTGATAAAAAAACAATTTTCCACCTGTGACTTTGCTCCCAAAAAACCCTAAATATCAACTTTCAACCGACTTTCTTTACCGGATTATGGCTAGTAGATGATTCCATAATCTGGGATTTAAAGATAGTAGCGTCTCCATTTCATAGTTATTTATCAACTTTGTGTTTTTTTTTGTAGGAAAATTAGATGTTCCTGTCCTCCCCCTCTGCCTTTATCTAATGTTGAAAAAAACCCGCTCAATTTACTAAAATCTGGTCTCGACTTTCAGTATGTTTATCGATCTATCTTTCAAACCTTAAGTGTCACATCTCTCTTGGTATAGCTATCGAGCTATCCTATCAACCCTTATGGTGTCACACCCTTCTTTCTTTCTTTTTCTCACTGAAAATGACGTTGAAATACCGGTTCCTATACGAATACCGAAGTTAAGTAACGTTGTGCCTGGTCAGATAGGTGATCGCTTGGCAATACTAATTGGATGTATTGGATGTATGGCAATAATAATACTTGGATGCGCGGGTGGTGTAATGGATAATGGCTCGGAAATGTTAATAGGAGAGTCGAGTTCCAATTCTATTTGAGTTCGTTATGCGCAAATATCCTTGAGAAAGGTATGAATCCTCCTCTTCTCCCCCAGCAATGGTTTAATTAGTAAGATTTGCATTACTAAACCATAATTATCCAAAACAGATTTTTACAATCTAAAAATATTTTCTGGCTGTAAATAACATGCAAAGGGTTGATAAGCCGTAGAAAATGAATCAGTCAACCAGACAATAAATAATTGATGCATTATGAAAAGTGTATGACGTGCAATATTCTTAATTAAAATATGAACCACTTGTAGACGCCCAGCTATGCGGTGAGATCAAAAAATGTCCTTTAAAAAGGATCCAATTAATAAAGAAACCCCAAAAAACAAAACAAATTATATATAAAGAAAGCAAGAGTGACTCAATATTAAAGCAAGTGTTTACTTGTAGAGAAAGTAAGCGCTAAATCTCACTAGACTAAGATAGTCACAATCCGATAAAAACTGTGACTATCTCAACACATTGAACTTAATAGAAATGGCAATTTGTCTTTCACAAACACTTTAACCCATTTACTGTTGAGCTGAAGTCACATATTGTTGTAGAGTAGTTTTCACAGTGGAGGCTTGTATTTTAATAAGTCGTCCTAAATTAGGTTCGACGTACAAAACGTTAGGAACTTAAAATAAGAGTTAATGACGCAGCAATCTAGTTGTGATGGTTGGTACTTCAATGTCCGACAGACTCACTCAACACCACTCATATATATTGCGTTCATTTTTAGTACAAAGACACTTCGGAAAGGGATGACTTCATTTATTCCCCCTACAGCTATGGGTTAAATAACGGGATAGCCTTGACTCTCTAACCTTGGGTGGTAGTCAGTCTAGTAGAAGAACAACTCTGAATTCAAAATCGTGGCGAAACAAACTAGAAATGAAACCACTATCATTCCCAAGAAAGCGTGACAATTTATAGTTAGTAAAGAAGAGGAATCTGTAGAGAGCCATGATCGCACGCGTCCGGATATTGTATTAACATAAAAATTAATAGTTTACATGGTGTGCTTACTGATTAATAAGAGGAGTAATGGATAAGGGCTCGGATTGAGGAATCGGAGAGCCGAGTTCGAATTCGACTCGAATCCATTACATTCACTTACGTGCTAATAACCTTGAGAAAGGTATGCATCCTCTTCTTCACGCCCCAGCTAGTGGCAAATAGCAGGACAGACTGGGCTCTATAGCCTCGGATGGCAGAAAGAAATGGCAACCTACTGTGGGAAAAAAATCTGCCTCTTCAGTCATGATCGCCTAAGTGTGTATTACGCATGGCACATAACTGAAAATGACTGAAATTAGGTACCCTCCTGCGAATAAGAATAGCTTAGTCTAGAGTATAGTCATGAACAGGGAGTGGTCAAAGTCCAACCCTTACCTCACAGTCGGTGGGGGGTGTAAAACGGTAAATTCAGAAAATGCCGTCCGGAACTTCGTTCCTGGTTGGGCCACCCAAGTCGGACAGGTCTGACACACACGCCGGCTAACAAGGGCTCTGGTGAAAATCCAAATGAGCGTCTGCATCGGCAACCGGCGGCTTCTGGTCGTTCCTGTCATCTACTGCGTCTGTGGGAACCCCGCGGCAAGCAAGAACGTTATCCGAGTAGGCCTGGGTACCCTACTTCTGTAATTTATCCCAAGAATCTTCTTCTCACAACAGGAAGAAGCCAGCTCAATCCGCCCAGGGTGAATGCCGCATCAAGTACAAGTAAAGTAAGTGGTCAATGATGGTTTGATCCACTAGAATTGTAAAGATCGGTGAGACTCTAGACGGTGAGACTGGTTTATGGTGAGGCAACCATTTTATCATCGAATATCAAACTTACTTCAGCAGTCGTGGAAGATGAGACTAGCGTGCTAAGCACAAATTAACGCCTACAATGCAGCTTCTTAATTGTTTTAATAATCATTAAATAAACTTAGCCTAGTCTGGGACATGGCCAGAAAGGAAGAAATATGTAGAAAGATTATGTTACAGCCTGTTTTGTAATTCATTTTTCGAAATGTTATTCTTAACCCTGGGAAATAAGCGCCTATCTCAACCACAAAGTAAGTTCCTCAAGAGGGCAATATATAGACTTTTAGTTTTTTTTTTAAGATAATAATGGTTTAGTGATACAAATTTACTAATTAACCCATAGCTGGGGGAAGAATATGTGGAATCATAGCATCCCCAAGGGTATTTGTGGTTAAATTGATATAAATCGATAAAGAATTTCGAGTCTTTATCCATTACATCACCCGCACGTCAAAGCTTACAGCACCTCGTATTCTCAAACGGTGACCCATCTAGATATTGGCCAGGCTCGACGTTGCTTAACTTCGGGGATCGTACGGGAACCGGTGTTTCAACGGTGAATGAAATTATTATTATTTTATAAAACTGTAGGAGTAAAAATTCGGGAAATCTTGAAAACAAAAGCATTTTTAACATATATATATAACGTCATCCACAGACAGACTGTTTCGCAGCTCATCAGTGCGGCTAGATATCTGGTTGCCTCTAGCCAGGATCGAAACCCGACTGAATTGGTGTCAGTCGGAGATTCTAACCATTAAGCCGTCGGCGCACGGTAGGGATGAAAGTGAATTTTTTAGCGTATTTATTTTTACAAACACGCCCAGTGACCGACAGTGACTCAATTTGCATCTGCGAAGAGTCTCGCTATAATAGTCACTGTTTACCGACCCACACCTCGTCCCCAGAGAGCTCAACTGAAATTGATATTTCAGGAGCCAATATAACGTCATCCACAGACAGACTGTTACGCTGTTTCACAGCTCATCAGTGTGGCTAGACATCCGGTTGCCTCTAGCCAGGATAGAAACCCGATGCTGGATGACAGTTTTATCGTCAAACGATCTTTGGAATGAATCACCAAGGAAATGTTTTACTCGTTTATAGTTTTGAAATGGGGGTGTAATCTGGGGTTATGTTTTCATTATCAATTGGTTTCTGCTTTGAAGAAAGTAGGAGTGTTTGTTATATGCCAGGTTTATGGAGTTTATTTGATTTTGGCATGCGTGTTTTTTCATGATTTTTTTATTGCTTTTTTTTCATAATCCTTTCTAGAGTTTTAGTACAGCTATAAATTAATTTTAAGGTGTTTTTATGAAAAAATCTTGCTAAATTAGCTGTTAGAAAATGTTTTTCGATTAAAGTTAGGAATGTTTGTCCTAGCTTATTACTAACCATTTGGTTGAACGGGGAGGGGCTGGTTGTATCAAATGATTTTTCGTGGTTGCTAGACAGCGTTGTCCTGTAAAGGAAAATTTATTGCATATTGTTGGCAAGGATGGCTGGAGCGGCAGGAGCTGGAGATGGCGGGAGCGACGGCCGATGGCAAGTTGAAGATGATGACGACTGGCTAGCTGAATTCCCCTCTAGAAGATCTTCACTGCCTTAACCGGGCATTGAACTCACACTCTTTGGGTCCTGTCACTGGATCTAACTAACGCCTTTATCCACTGTGCCATGTGTCCTTGGGGAGAACTTTGAGAGCGGAATTAACAGGAGATAACTAAAACTGACATCCTTTAAACATTGCACGTGGAACTAGGAGAGTCTACCCAAGTGAGCGAAATAAAGGGTTCAGTTTGACATTCCAACTACCTGAAGAAGGCTGGAGCGTATAACGGCCGAAACGTTGTAATAAATATGGCGACAAAGATGAAGACAATAGTCCGAATAATGTAAATAGTGTAGATAAACCTCTTCATGGGCAATGTCCGTGCTAAACAAGCTGATGTAAAAAAAAAAAAAAAAAAAATACCCATTCGTGGTTACGTAATGCAGAATTAAAAGTAGAAATCAAAGGTTTTATCCCGGACCAATGCATGCTAAGTAGAAATTACGAAGCAAACATACTGAAAAATTGTGTTAAACCGAAATGCAGATTCTGTGACGAATATTCATAAACAAGTGACCATCTTGTATCAAGTTGCACGGTGTTAGCATCCACTTAATATGAAACTCGGCATGACAGAGTGTATGAATATCAGCACAAAAAAAATTTACAACTTGTAGGTGAAGGAAACTGCAAGAAATTGGTATGAACACCACCCAGACCCGGTTACAGACATAGGACCTGTGACAGTTTTATGGAATTTTACAACACACACAAACGGAGCAATCAGAGCTAATCGCGCAGAGAGAAAAAAAAAGAATGTGCTTTCTTATTGATACGGCAGTTACTCCAGGCTGTAATATATCTTTTAAGATTTTAAAATCTACCAAAATTCAAGGATTTTGAGGTGTAAGTCTAAAAAATGGGCCACATGAAGATATTGATAAGCACAGTTGTGATCTGTGCCCTCAGTTTTATTGGCAACATTTCTGATAGACTCACTGAAAGTATCCTTGGAAGACCAGGCCTTAAAGAACTACAAAAAAAAAAAATGTTACCACAAGTACAGCTTACACCGTACGAAGGGCTGTACCTATGTAAAATGTGTGGGATCTTAGATTGTTTTATTTATATTTTTATTTTTTTACAAAAATGTTCAGTGGAAAATGTCATGATACCATTTCTAACCTTAGGTCACTGGTTGGGACCCAGAAGGAAATGAGTATACAACAAAAATCAAAATAAATACTACTACAACTACTACTACTACTACTACTACTACTAATAATAATAATAATACAGGACTTGAGATGAACGTGATTAAAAAAAGAAAAGAAAAAGAAACGACATAGCGTTTATGTCTGTCTTAAAATTATATTTAAAAATTTCATACAGATAAAAAGCTTTTGTTAATCACTGCAGTAGCCAGGTCTCGAACTCCCAACTCTTTGAGTGAAGTCACAGGCTCTAACCAATGTTTTAGCCACGAGGCCATGTGTACTGCAGTAATGAACAAAGACTTGCATAGTTGAGTTAAAGGGAGATAACTGAGACACCCAGAAGAGGCATGGCACCTGGAACTAAAACAATCTACCCCGGTGGACGAAATAAAGGGTTCAGTTTGAAATTCCAATCACCTGAAGAAGGCCGGAGCGTACAACGACCGAAATGTCGTGAATAGGGCAATAAAGATGAGGACATGGTTCGGACAATGTAAATAGTTTTAAATTAGTTTTTGAAATACAGCAAATTGTTTTACTTATTGGAAATATTACATTTAATCTATTAGCTTGAAATTAAAACTAAAATAAAAGCGTCACGGAAGATTTTTTCATTTTTAAAAATTCATTTGAAACCTCAGGCATCGTTTTTTTTCCTTTTTTGAAAGTCAGTCAGTTATGTGCCATGCGTGGAACACGCTTAGGTAATCATGTATTTTTCCAGGCAGATTTTATTCCTCACGGTAGGTTGTCATTTCTTTCTGCGGTAGACCAGTTGCCATCCAGTCTGTCCTGCTATTTACACATATCTGGGGGGAGATGAAGATTCATACCTTTACTAAGGGTATTAGCACGTAAGTGAATGTACTGGATTTGACTAGAATTCGAACTCGGCTGCTCCGATTCCACAATCCGAGCTCGCTATCCATTACTCCACCGTGCCTCTTTATGGAAGTGCCGAGTTAAAATAGTATTGCTTGTTTTATTTGGATTGATATGGCTACATTCTCTTTTCTCTAGATATAGCATTCTTTCTAAAGTTTTTTTTTCTCGTAAGTTTGGTTGATTAAAATAGTATTGATTCGGATATACTGTCTTTTTAATTCCACCTATTTCTTGCGGGTGCATCAATTCAGTTACACTTCATAAACAGTTTTAGTCATTTGAGCTTCGGAAGTGGAAATATGCACTTCCGGGCTTTATAAGTTTTTCCCTGTTCAAGGCATATAATTTGATTCGTTTTATTCTTTTCAGAATAAAATGGAAACCCACGCCTCTTGCGTTACTGTTAGTGATTCTAACCAGCTTATTTATCGTGTGCTTTGAGAACAAACCTCGTCAAAAACCTGTTTCGATTCGCCCGTACCAGGCAACTGGGAATTGCGTAAAAGCATTCAGCAGAGCGGATATAAGATACAAATTCCACAAAAAGATTTGGCAAAACCTGACAACACCTTACCACCAAAGAATTCACCTTTACGGAGCTTATTATGACGACCGGCCCATGCATAACGGGAAAATATTTATCCAAATTATGGCAGTCGGATCGTTGACAAAACTGACGGCTTACGCCGTCCTTTGGAACGAGAAGTCTATATGGAACACAGAAATAACTACTTGTTCTGCAACAAAGCATGGTCGTGGTCATCGTATCGATGGATTGTATTACAATCAATTCTTTTTCAGCTGCGAGATAAAGAAGATGACGGCTCGACCGAACTTTGTCTCACTGACTTTCAATAAATGTTTACTGCAGTCTAACTTACTGGCTATCCACATACCGGAAAGAAAACGTAAACATAAATTTTCTGTGTGTGTCGGAACCGGGTACGGTCATATATCAACAAAACAAATTATTGAATGGGTTGAAGCAAATAGACTTATGGGAGTCACAATGTTCAGTGTGTATCCTTGCAATATGTCTAAGAATAATTTGGAAATATTTCGACAGTTAGAATCTGAAGGGCTGATGCGCGTGTCAATGACGCCTTCGCCGCTTCCGGAAACGACCTGGGCGAATCAGATGTTGAGTAGTCCGGCATCTTTTAACGACTGTATGATGCGGCAAATATATTCGGCTGAATACATCATACCACTAGATTTTGACGAGGTTATCTCCCCTAGAAAGAATGCCATTGATTACGAAACTCTCATTAAAGAAGTCGATCAGGTGCATAAAAGCAAGAAACCGTTCCCTGTCTATTCTTTCCGAATGGGTTTCTTCTTTACAACTTGCGGCACTAACTCGTCAGGCGAACTTAATATCAACCGCTATATTAAAAGAACTAAATTTTACGGCAGGGTTAAGTCGATAGTTAATCCCCGGATGTGCTTATCTGTCTTTAACCATTACTGCAAAGTAAATTTCAAAAGCCTTAAATATCCTACCCAAATAAATGTTGAAGCGGAAATCGGTTTGGTAAATCATTATCGTAAATCTTGGTCGAAGAAATATTGCAATGTTCTTCATAAAAATGGTGTTATCGATGTCATTTTTAGAAATAAATTTTCAGCATTTATCTCGAAGCAATATAAGAAAAGAGCAGCTCGTTACCGAAAGTTAAAACTTCTTTAAATTTCGTTTCTTGTTATTTTCAAAAAGACGACGACTACGACGATAACGATAGAGAATGGCGAAGGGAGGTAACTCTTCCATGATGATTACATTATGTGAGAAAGACATTAATTTCTATCATGTCTGGGATAAGCATTTATTGAATCTCTTTATTCCATTAATGACAATTTGATCCGACAGTCAAAAGATACATAAATTCTGAATTTTAGAAAGAAATTCATAAAATGTAAGGTCTCGTAAAATACTTCTTCATTACCATTCTTGAAACAATCACAGCTTTAATTCGCACTTTTGGTTCAATAAAAAAAGGGATTTTTTTTGGTTAACCGTTGCTTTAAGGAATTTCTTGATTGTATAGATCTTCCTCATTCTTTTGCATTACAAAAATTCGTCTAAATGATTCTTATTTTGTCAACTAAAAACTTTAACCGTAATTATCTGAATAGTGGAGATTCAACTCTATTGGGCATCTAGAAAAAAGAAAGAAAAAACAAAACAATGAAAAACAAAGACCCTCCCACGAAAAATCTAAAAAAAAAAAAACCAAAAAAACAAATAAACTATATCTGAAAACTTATGAAGTGACACACTTTTTCTTGCATTCATTTTCTTTTCTTTTTTATTTTTCACAATCCTCCCCAGTTTTTTTAACAGTTGTAGAGTTTTATCTGTTATTTCCTGTTCACAATTGGGTTTCTAGTTATTTTTAAATTCTTGGCTTTCGCTTTCACCCCCAGTACCCACTCCCTTAGTGACATTATCGCATGGCTTGGGGTTAATTGATTTAAAGAATATTCTTTAAGAGGCTGAAACATAAGAATAATAAGTTTTTATTTAAATACCTATACAGAACCCCTTGTGTCAGCTTTACCCTACATTTGTATTAGTATTCATGGCATCAAAAATAATATTTAGGGGGCTGCAAAAGTAGGTATACAGTAAGTTTTATGCCAGTTTTATAATAATGGTTCTAGGATTCACTTGATACAAGAATTCATTTAATTCATTAAATATCATTTTAATATTTTTAAATTTCCTAATTTTTATAGTTAATTTTCAGTTTATCACCCACGCTCAGTTCACATTAAAAATTTCCAAAATACTTACATTTATGTGTAAATGTATATGATAAATTCGAATCTGGCTTGATAAATTTGATAAAATTTACCGTTTTGGAGTTAACGACAGTAAAATTTCGGGTACATTCGCGTGGTTGGCGGTAGCCATTACTGGCGTTGTTTGCAGACATTCACTGTGGAATGCTAAACCCGGAAGAACGTAATTAACGGTTTTTTTTTCACTGATCTTAATTGTCTCAACTTGTCTCAATTACTACGCAAGATAACTATTTACGTAAACACGTTCAATTGTGCGCTGTGTTCGCAATAATCAAAACAAGTGAATATTACTCATAGCTATTCCGCAACAAATGTATACAAAGAACAACAATAATGGCTGTCGCGACGTGAATGAATCCGAACTTTGGCTGTCGATAACTCCAAAACGGTGGATTTTGTCATATTTATCAAGCCAGATTCGAATCAAGCATGTACAATTACGCATAAATGTAAGTATTCTGGAAATTTTTTAATCCGAAATGAGCGCGGGTGAATAAACTGCAAATTAACCATTTTTAATATAATACATTTATTATAATTTTTTATTTTTTAATAAATAATAATATCTGTTTATTATTGTTATCTTTGTAGAATCAATACAATGCGTTTCGTGGATACGATTTGTTTTTCATTACTGCATTCACAACTCTTTCGCTTAAGTCATTTTTTGTATCATCAACCAACGTTTTTATCCACTCGGCCATGTGTCCTTGTTTTGTGAATTCAATAATATCTGACCACAGCAGAGTAAACAAAAACAAAAAACAAAAAAAACAAAAAACAAAAAACAAACAAAAAAACATAGAGAGTTGATTTTTCAAGGGGAATTAAGTGAAAGCGAGATATCCAGAGGCATGACACGTGGAATTAGAACAATCTACCCCTGTGGACTCGTGGCATATAAGTTCACGTCTGAACGTTGTATGTGTGGATAGGTAGTAGAATTTTTATCGGAAACTTTGGGAATAAAATGAACTGACTTAAGGGTTAAAATAAATAATATATTGAGTGAGTCCTTTGGTATTTGGTCGTGATTCGTTGATCCGGCGGATATTGATAGCAGTCTGAAGAAATGTCCGTTGCGGTAGTTTGAAGCCAGACCATGGTAGGGGTAGTAGTAATGTGAGAAATTACGTCAGATGTCAGTCTGTTGTGTGTTCTCTTGGCTCTGAAACAGTGGGGACATGTAGATGACCTCTTGACTGCTTCTTCACATGTCACGCATGGCTGCGTTCTTTTTTTCGTCCTCTCCTGGGGTCATTCTGGTTTCTTCTCTGCGTTCAAGTCGCATCCGCTGGTAGCCGTTTGAATAGGCACAAAGTTTATGGTAGCAACTTTGATTTCGGTTAATTATCAAAAAGTCTCTTTGTGTCAATTTTTTTGATTGACTAAATTATTTTATTTTCCGGCGTTCCTTCCTTTTTCATTTTTTTTTATAACGGAAGTGGTGCGTGGGGCCTCACTGATTTTTGGTATTTTTCAGTCATAAATAAATAGACTCGGCTCATGCAAACTTCCGGTGTTTTTGACCGGATTCAGTCTTTTCTTCTTCCTCTTTTTATTTCAGGGTTGCCTTCTCGTAGGTTGAGAGAGAAGTATAGAAAGAGAAGTTTAGAGAAAGAGAGAAAGAAGAGATAAACATTTTAAAGGAAAGCGCAAATGACTTATTTTAATTTAAATTATTTTTATTTTTATTTATATATTTTATTTTTATATTTATCAGGACTCACTACAGACTAAATAAAGGGTTCGGTTCTAAATTCCAATAAATATCATCTGAAGAAAGCCGGAGCGTACAACGTTCGAAAAGTCGTGGATATGGCAATAAAAACAAGGGCAATTGTCCGAATAATGTAAATAGTGTAAATATTGTAATAATTACTATACCTTATCTCAAAAATATAGACAGACTGGATAGACTAATTTTTACATAGCCATATCGAACATCAAAATTTAAAGTTACACCCTTGTGCAAATTAATTGAAACAAAACAAATAATTCCGTTATTATTTACTTTTTTCGTATTTTTCCAATGAAACATGACACGGTGCATATATTACTACTTCGTACGTCCATTCCACGAAGTCGTTCCTTGCAGATTGACCACAAATTCTCGATTGGATTTAAATCAGGAGAGTTTCCGAGCCAGTTGATAGTACTTTGATTTGTTCACTGGTAAGGCTTGCCACGGTGTTCGTGCAGCGTTACAATTTTCGTATGCTTCCTCGGTGTAACATTCATCGCAGATAGTGGCAGTAGGACAACTAATCGACAGTCAAGGCAATAGTGTCTGGGCATGATGAAAATTTGATGCAATCATGAATGATGTAATATTTTTCAAGGTCAAACAAATGTCATCATACACCCCCAAAATAGATTCATATTACTGCACACGACTTCAAATGACCTAATCTGAGGAAAAAATAGAAATTAATTACACCGTGTCACACTAGTGGGTTTAAAACTGACCGTATGGTGAAAGAAAGGAAACTAAAGTGGTCGTTTCAGTTAATTAGCACAAGGGCGTAGAATCTGAGTGTCTCTGAATCTTTAACCTTTTGACGTAAACTGTAACCAACGTTTGTTGCATTTCTTTGCCTCCACTTTTCTCACTGTTATGTAAAAGATTGATTCTATCAATAAAAGCTACATATGTCTGAAGAGAGACGGAGGAGTAATGGACAGTGGCCCAGATTGAGGAATCGGAGAGCCGAGTTCGAATTGCAGTCGAATCCATTACATTACGTCCATTACGCGCTTTACCCTTGGGAAAGATATGAATCCTTTTCTTTTCCTCTCAGTTATGGGTAAATACGGACGGACCGAATTCTGTAGCCTTGGATGGCAACTGGTCTACCGCAGAAAGAAATGGCAACCTACTGCGAGAAAAAATCTGCCTCGTCAGTCATGTATCGAAAGATACATGATCGCCTAAGCGTGTATCACGCACGGCACATAACTGACTGATGTCTGAAGAAATTATAGGAAATTAATATCTAAGACGGTGAAAAATATTCTATTAACCTAGAGTTCGCTAACATAATTTCGAACAAAGATTTAGTTTCCAACAATAACAAGAATGAATGAGAAAACCAACTTTTATATGTTAAACAACGGTCTTCTTTAAAAATCCATGTTCTTTCAGGATGTAAGCGATCACGACTCTCAACAGCTTCTTTTTCTTTATTATCTGTAAATTGGTATGCCTTCTTGGGCGATATAGTAAATTGGTTTTCCTCTTATTATACTAGATACCACCCAAGGCTAGAGAGCTCGGTTTACCTTACTATTTAACCCATATCTGTGTGGAAAGCAAAAGAGATGAATTCATACCTTTCCCAATGACATCTCTATGAAAATAAACGCAACAGGCTAACCAGGAATTTGAACAATGTCTGCCGATTCCATTTCTTTCGACACCGATAGCCGTTATGCTACACGCATATCCAAACAACATATATATCAACAATCAAAGAAATAATCACAAGCGTAATGTCCGTTTTTAAGAACTCTCTCGTTGGTTGCTAATTGTCTGTGATGCCTGCTGTTATTAGTTAATTGTTGTCTGGGAATATATGTGTATGTATGTCCTGCAAATACTTCTAACCAAACTTAGAGCAAACTGTGGATACAGTTATCTCCCTTTTTAAGGAACTCTCTAAAAAGGGAGAATTTAATATTTCCTTTATTTTATCTGTTATATATTCAGTTGGTAAATACGCTTGTTACGTTGTAGACCTCTCGTGTTATTCTAATATTTTTTTTTAAAATCGGAATCATCCCAAGCAAGACAATAATGCCACTAAAACACGAGGGGTTACAGGGTGGGGAAGAATTAGGAATAGAAACGTTAATGATGAGCAGGAAGAGAAGAAAGTAATCAGGTGGACAGTAGATAGCGATTTTCATTGCATTTAAATTTTTGCAGATTAAAGTTGGCTGAAAAGCATGGAGCCAGAAGGGAGTTCCACAAGCGAGAACTACGAGAGAAGAACCTGTTAGCATAGAACTTACGGCTAAATCTAGCCAGCTCAGGTGTAAACTGATGAGACAACGACGATAGTCTAGTGCTGCATTTAAATTTAAAAAAATTCTATGTACCATAGCGAAGAGCTCATTCGAACAATTATCATGAAAATATTTATAGAAAAGACTCAGAGAGGTAACTTTATGGCACTGAGAAAGTGACTGGATCCGAGCCACCAGATCAGGATCTATAATATTGCTGATCCTTCTTTGGAATATCAAGGAGCTCTAGGTAAATAGCAGGGGCACTAGACCATATGTGGCAGCAATATTCTAAACATGGATGAATGGAAGACTTATAGATATGTGAGATAGATTCTGGAGAGAAAAAATGTCTCGCTCGAGATAGTGAACCGACTTTCTCCCAACTTTCTACATTGAATGCATTTCTAGGTCATTTCTTACTGACCTAGAAATGCAATCAATGTAGTTTTTCCACTTCATATCATCAGAGAACGTTAACCCGAGAAGGTGCAATGAGTCAATTTCCTGGAGGATAGCATCAGCCATGCTGATGTAAAGCAGCGAGGGGTCTCTCACATGATTAAAGTTTAGTTTTGGTGGCATTATAATTGACAAGTCATCTTTTGCCCCAGTTAACTACGGACTTGAGGTCGTTTTGGACATCGGCTGCCATTTTGACCTTGTCAGATTACTATCGGGGCAGGAGTAAATTGTTGTATCGTCAGCGTAGATACTAAATTGAGAACTGATGCCATCGGGAAAGTCATTAATGAAAATTAAAAATCGAGTAGGACCAAGGATGAAGCCCTGGGTGGGGGGACACCAGCATTAGTACGAAAGGATCTAGAGGAGTGGCCATTCAGGATAACTCTCATTTTACAATTTGATAGGATAGACTGGATCGGTTCAAAAAATTGTATGGAGACAACGTAACTTTTCAGTTTGTGGAGAAGACCTGAACACCAGACCCTGCAAAGACTTTCGAGAAGTTCAATCCACAAATATCGTTAGTACATCAGCAGTTGACCTGAAGAAACGAAAGCCATAGGGCCAGCAATGAGAGATGATTAACCAATTCAGCATTGATTAGGGCTACTAGGAGTTATCCAAAAAAAAAAAAAAAAAAAAAACAAAGAACAACTATAATAGGTTGATAGTTGGAAGGGTCGGATGGCTCCCCAGAGTAAAAACTCTGGGGAGCCATCCGACCCTTCCAACTGGAACAATAGATGATGACTTCCAGCAGGCAGGAAAGCAAGAAGCAGCGAGGCATTTATTATACAGTTTAGAGAGAACAGGAGCCAGTTCGGGAGCACATTTCTCAATGACTATTACAGGGATATCATCGGGTCCACATGCTTTGTGGGGATATAGGTTAGAGATAATATACTTATTGTCGGTATAATATGTCGACTTACCACTGCAACCCAACAAGATATGGGCACAACTCAACACGAAGATCAATATAAGTATTATATCGATACATTTGACAATGGCTTTGAGAACGGATGTTAGTTTTGTAGTATGAACCGTGACTTAATGGGCATTTTGCATGTATTGTCTTCTTTTTATGGGATTGTTTACTAATAGTTTGTAAAGATTGATTACGTGTGTAAACATGTGAAGAGCGTTCAGTTTGTTTGTCTTGTCAATGTAAGCAGGTGCGATCGTAACAGCAGTTACAGTCTCATATCATAGGTTTTTATCTATTTTGTAAAACTTGTTTACTCTGCTTATTCGAGTTGGTAAGGTACTTTATAAATTAAACATAAAGGTTTCTTTACTCCATCATTTCTTAAGAGTTAAGTGAAGAGGAATATAAGGGCGCAGACCTTTCTGGAATGTATCGCACGAAATCGTACCAGTTCCAAAAAGTACAAATGGTTGAGTTATATAGCAATAAAGTGAAACTGCTGGTACTTGAGTTTGAATACAGATCGCCAGTGAGCAAGGGCGATTCCATTATCGAACTAAGTAGACGACATGACCACAGAGGAAAAGCATAAGTAGGAATAGCTTGGCGCCTAAATGATCGTTATATTCTAGTCTATCCTCAATTACTATACGGACCGCTATTCTCTATTCTATTCACTATACTATTTCTCTATTCAGATCACTATTCAGTGGTTACTATTTGAGAGAGTATTATCGAGCAAGTACTATTAGTGCTAGTGTTATTCGAAGACGTCTGACACTAATATTGCTCAACGGCGTTACTATAGGTGTATCTGCGATTACAAAGTCTCTACTACAACGAGCATTACCAAAGTGACAACGAGTATTCGTTGGCATGACAAATGTGGCAACGAGTGTTCGTTGACATTACAAAAGGTTACAAGAATGTATTGTAATTGACTTCTGGTAGAGATTCATTGGATTTCTATTCCTGGTCAGATGTATCGTAATTCAAGTTAGGTGAAGATAATGAAGCGAGTGTGGCACGTGACAAAATATCTACTCGATTATTTTCTGATTAATCTTTTGTGCTGGAAACACATGTGAATGAGAAAAAAAAAACAATGAATGTATCTGGGTCTATATTTGTATGCATTTCTTCGCCAAAGAAAAAAGTGTGGAAATGTTTGATTTCAAAACAAATTAACATCCATAGATATATATATAACTGTTATATATATATATA
The DNA here is from genome assembly GCA_903632075.3 of Acanthosepion pharaonis. NCBI lineage: Eukaryota > Metazoa > Mollusca > Cephalopoda > Sepiida > Sepiidae > Acanthosepion > Acanthosepion pharaonis. Next base: position 74,143 of record CAHIKZ030002759.1, on the reverse strand, counting down.
TATATATATATATATATATATATATATATATATATATATATATATATATAATATAACTATTATCTGGGTGGAAAATGCTGATTGTTGCTGACATCGTTTTGACGGTGAAGGCGTTTACTGCTAATTCCCTTTACAGTAAAATGGTGATTCTGCAGCCGAGATCAAACAAGAGAAAGGGTCAACGGAAATTTTAAACCAAAATGAAGAATAAAGTAACAACGTCAGACAATTTGAATACAATTTAATACAAACGCAATGACAAGTGAAAGAGAAACGGTGTCATTAAAAGGGTTAAAGAGAGTTCGTAAAAGGTCTGTTGAAATAAAGTTTTTAAGAAATAAATGCCCATGTATGCATGGATGAATGAATGTGTTCGTAATATAGATAGATGTAAATATATATATATATATATATATATATATATATATATATATATATATATATATATATATTAAAAAATATAGGGTGGTGCCGCAAACGTTTTTGTTTGTAATGTGGATTTATTGAGAAAAAATATTATACTTTGTTTTACATTAGAAAGAAAATTCGGATTGCCAACACACAAACAGAATGTCTCATATCGAGAATATTCCACATTGAACATGAAGAAAAATTAATTATTTTTAATAATATGTAAAATCTCCACTTTCACCTGAAGACGGTTGCGAGACCAGAAACACGTGTCGTGAAATTATGTAAAACAAAGTATAATATTTTTCTCAATAAATCCACATTACAACCAAAAACGTTTGCGGCACCACCTTCTTTTTTAATATACATACTTTTCTCTCGTTGGAACCACTACAACATAATTTCTTTTATATATATATATATATATATATATATATATATATATATATATATATATATATATATATATCAAAAAAATCCATTCGGTTCTAATTTATTTCATTATTTCATGAGTATATACAAACCGAAGTTTCAGACCGAAGTTTATTTTAAAAAAAAAAAAAAATAATTAAGGATCGTCTGTACTTATTATTATTATTATAATTATATTGCTCTGTAACTTACATTGAGCTCTCTTTGGATTCATGTCCTCCTTGGAATTATCCCTAATAATTATCAAAGAAGAAAGAGTGGGCTGATATCATTTGCCATTTCCTGGTTTATAGCATTGCCTACAGCACAGCCCAATGCATTTGTCGACAGTATCAACTTGCTGTGTCAGTCGTGTAGTGGTATTAACTGCATAAATCAACCCACACATTTTTTTTTACTTTACGAATGTGTAAGCAAACAAAAAGCAAACAAGAGAAAGAACACAAGAAAATAACTTTTCATAACAGGTACAATATTTATATTTATAAATGGCAACAGTTTTACAATAACTATTAATATGAGTTACTCCTCTTTGACTGGGCTAAAGTCTTTATTACTAAAATATTTTTTTACCTGAGCTCACAAAAAGATGAATTATCATGTCGCTCAAAATGTTCACTGAAAGAGAGTTTAAAGAATCTTGTAAAGCTGAAAATATGTTGATAAACTTTTAGCTTCAAAGAAGATGGAGGAGTGAATGTTCCGTAATGTCTAATTTGTTTTCGTTGCTCGAAGTATTGTTCGTAATTGTTTGTACTTAAGTTTAGTAAGATTCACTAACGTAATTGAATAGTTTTTAGTAAGTTGCAGAGTGAGTTGTTTCGTTGAAATGGTAGCTTGAGTTAAAGAACTTGAGATTCTAACTTTGTACTTCGCTGCAGTAATGATACAAGCGTCGTGAACTCGTTTAGCAAATGCTAGTCGTCGTAAATTCTCACTGACTGGGTTCGCTCGTACCTTCAATTTATATGTTTTTTTAATCACGTGACAGGATCCTGAGAGCATTGTTTTTTTGTTAGGTCAAAATCTAGGTTGATGTTATTCGGACGTAGTGGTGAGCAGGTAAATTGTTTTTTTAATCTTTGTTAACCACTCAGAAAGCGCCTTACAAAACTCAGTCTGGAGCCTGATATGTTTTGTGTTGCTTATTGAGAACAATGTACGTGAAGATATACGAGATAATTTTAATATTTATTGTCCAATGAGAAGTTCAGGTTTTCAGAAACATGTCTCAAGCTGTGATCCGTTTTTTGCACGAAAATCGACATTGATGAAAAAGTGGTAGCTAAAGTCGTCAGAAATGTAATTAATATTTACTAAGGCGTGTTTAGTTCAAATGCTTCCACCGTATCTAGAACCAAGAGTTAATTTGCAGTATAAATCGTTTTCGATTTATTATCAATGTAAATTCGATTTCTTTCTCGTTGTCTGGCCGCCATTACTGACGTTATTTATATATTTTTTCCTCTAGTTGTAATGCGCGGGTGCTTACGTAGCTAACGGCGTTTTGCTTTTCGTATCTTGATTACTGCGCGATATGCGGATGTTATTTTAAAACGAACGCGTTTATGTTTTAAAATGAAGTTTCAAATGAATAGTATTTTTCTTCATTGTCCTTAATAAATCTGCTTATAGCTAATGAAACAGAATCTCAGCCTAAAATGTAATTTATGAAGCTTAAAGCTTAATTCAAGAAACTTTCACGACACATAAAAAAAACATCGTTAAAAAAAGGAAAAAAACGTTTTTTTTAATTTTCAGGCACGTAATTTTTATTTTAGTTTATTTTAATTGTCGGATTTTACGTTTTTTCGCTCATTATTACGCACATTCATTTCAAACTTCGCGCATCGCGTAGTAATCATGACAAGTGAAGCTTCCTCGCCGCATGACTGCTCAAGGCAAACGTATGTTAACAAAGTCAGTAATGGCGGACGTTCTGTGTTCGCGACGAGAAATAAGTCGAACTCACATTGTCCATAACTTCTAAATGGTAATCGAGCGCAATATTTGAATGTCATTTTCGAAATAAGCAGGCAATTTCACACCACAGTAGTACATTCTCAATACTGGGAGCTTTTGGTGCTTATACTACAAATTAACCAAATCAAGGCGATGCGTTTTTGTATAGTTTTAAGGAATACTAATAATGTTAACATGATTGAATAGCAGTTTGGTATTAAAAGGTCCCATAAAGTGTTTGAGTTGCCTTAAGAATGCAATTTGAGGGATTTCTTTTCTCCCTTCGACATTTATAGGTACCATCAAAATGGATACTTTTATCTGCAGTGAAAGCAAAAAAATCACTACCCTCTGTTTTAAATTATTTGCAAAAAAAAAAAAAAAAAAAAAAACAAGGAATTATCCGATTCAAACGAAATTTTCAGGACTTTTTCATTAATGAATTTATATTTTACTGAATATATTATTTTATTAAGAAACTTTGGGAAAATATTTTTCGGGGTATGTTTCATACCCCCTTTCGATATCGCGTGTGTACTTTTTTATTTGGAGGGACGTGTTTGCCCAATTTTTTTTATAGTTATATAAATGAACTCCCTGAAGTTATTTTTTCAGCAAAAAATTATACAATATCAAGTGTGAATATACGCAAAATTCGGCCCGCATGTTGCCAAAAACAATTCAGTAAAACTCAAAAATAATTTGTGCATGCTTAATTTAATAAAACGTGTTACTTTCTTAATATTAACTTAATATTTATTTAAAAGAAAGTTACTTGTAATTTTCCAGTGCAATCTTGAAATTAATCCCGTTACTGTTCGTCACAAGAGTGGATTTTATTAAATAAAGACAGGTTTGAAGATTAGAAATATGTAAAGCTTAATGTCATTTAATAATGTGATCTTCTTTTTAAAAAAAGAATCTTCTTTTCTTTTTAGCAATTGTTAGATTATTTTTGACATGAATGTATAAAAAGGAAATAATTCTGATATCTCGCGTTGTCTAACTACTACTCAATATCGGAGGATTATTATGATATTAATCTCATTTCATACGTCCCATTCAGTCAGTATAAAAGATAAAATTATTAATTATACTAAGTTTAATAAAGGCGTATAGAATAAAAAAATACTTTAAACTATTGGTTATATAAGATTAATTTAAATAAGATTGTTTTAAACATAAATAACAAATTCTTGATTATTGCACTACTGGTCCTCCGTACTTCTTTGGATTTTATTTTCATTTTTACTCTGTGCTTTTTCGGAAAAAGGTAGAATTACAATATTTCTAATTTACCCTCATAGGCTAGCCTGTGTAAATAAAACGTTATTTTAATTCTGTTTTAGATAAAAGGTAAGCATTATATTTAATTTAGAGAATGCAAGTGATCCTATATTTTACTAACAAACTTCAAAATACATCTCCAGAATATTTTTAAAGAGAATTTTAATTTTTTCGGGTTTTTGTTTTTAGAAAGTTCGTCGCGGCACCTAGACATTTTTAGTAATGGTGTTTCTTTTCATATAAAGTAACGCGAATCGAGTTTCAAATATAAAATTGCAGTAACTATAAACAATTGAATACTGTTACCTTATTTTGCGAAAGAATTTGCTAGACTTGTATTACGTTTTGTTAACTACAGCATATTAAAAACAAAATAAAAAATCCTTTGACAAGTTATCTCCCTTGGATTACACAGTATAATATATATTTGAGTTATTTCCCTTAGATCAGGTTATTTTTCTCTCTCTAAACAGACACAGAACAAAAATCGCGATACCTAAGATTTAAAATGAATTTTTAAAAATGAAAAATCTTTCTTAAAGCTTTTATTTTAATTATAACTTCAAGCTAATAGATTAAATTTAATATTTCCAATAAGCAAAAATACTTTGCTGTATTAAAAAAACTAAATTGACTAGAAGATTTTTTCTTTTGCTTATAATAGCTGATTGTCTCCCTTTTGTAGTCGTTTTTCATTGCAATGTAATTCTATTTATAAAAAAAATCATCCAAAAATAAAATATATTTTTCTGAAGCATTGTTTGAGGAATATTAGCAGATTTGAAGTATAATAAATCTGATTTGAAACAATTAATATTTACTTTAAGTTTAAAATACCGAAAAAATGAATTTTTTAACCCGACAATAGCTGTTTTACAGTGATTACACATTGAAGTGTAGTCTCACCGACTAAAGTTTTACTTCCGTTGTGAGTTCGATCTTCAGTGGGTAAGCCACTGATCTAAATTTTTTAGCCTTGTGGCCTTAGATACATCGTTATGGCGCAAGCCAAGCAGACACTTATAGTGAGTTTGAACCTCACTTGTTTTTGAACTAGGAAACAAAATCTACCTCGCAGAGTTAATGATCGAATGTTTTTCATATCGATATTCTGGAATGTAAAATTGTCCGAAAGGAAACGAATGAAACGCTTTGATTTTCGATTACTGATATTGCGAAGAAAATTACGTTTCTCATAAAACCATTTTATCATTCCTTACTCTTACTGATGATAATTATATAATCATATTTTTACTCTCCCTTATATAAACAGTCGTTTATATAAGGGAGAGTAAAAATATTTTACTAATTATTACTATTATTAAATAGCTTTTATTAAGTATTTTAAATAAAAACCGCAGATACAAGTGTTTCGTACACACGTAATATTACTAAGAAAGAATAACTTTTTAATGTGCCGCATTAAAATAGTTTGGTTTCCAGCCCTTGACTCAGCAGTAATTTGTGCACATGTCAAGGGGTAAAAACGCGTCATGTGACAATCTGGTATGAGGCGGGAAAATGAAGTTACCAGGCTTTCTGGGAGTAAAACCATTAGAAACCTATGCATGCACTCCAGCTTTCTCGGCGGGGTTAAAGCTGAGTGACTGAAGTTCTCCAGGCAATAGGTAAGAAAAGTCTCTAGCTAGTTGAATGAAGGTTGTGAGCTCAATAACTGCGCTAGGCAGTATATTCTATTTTTATTTTTCTCTTCAACAACATTTCTTTTTCACATCTGTCTATATGTAGCTTTTTTCATTGAGTGAACAAATCAGTTTTGCATTCTTGTTCTGTATAAATGTAGATAAATTATTTAAAGTATTTTTCTCTTCAAATATATAAACAAGTCCTTGTCTGCATTCCCCCATGAACAGTGCTATCATATCGCGGATATGGTAATGATATATTAGGATGATAAGTTATAAATTATTTTTCATGGGCCGTTCTAATGCATATATAAAGACAAATTTGCTTAAAAATCTTTGAATGTCATTCTTGTGTTTATAGTTCATTTAGATATTTTTTAAAATTAAGATAAATTCAGCTGAATTTCAGTATTGGTTCGTGAATACGAATTTAACTTATAGCGAGACTAGGCGTCTATTTATAACCATGCGACATGACACTTAGACTGATATTTACACGTCTTAGATTATTTCGCTACAACTCTAGATGAAAGGAAAGAGGACAGAAGACTATACTGCGTCAATTATTCACGTGGAAAAGGTTTAAATTGTGCGTATGTCAAGGAGTAAAAAAAAAAAATGCGTTACGTTAGTCTGGCGTGAGGTACGAAAATTAATTCGCCATGGGGCGAAACCAGCAGGGATATTACACGTGTATTTCTGGTTTCCATTTTATTTAACCTTTTACGTCCGAAACTATATCAGGAACGCCAGAAAGACAATGTCAGTTTATCAAGTAAGACTTTAATTCACTTTAATACGTATTTTTTTCGCTGCTTAAATCAGATATAGTCGCATGCAAGTTCTGTAAATATATAAGTAAAACATTTTTCTCCCCCAAATCAAATATGACTTTGTGTTTTCATCTTTGAAAAAAATGTTACCATACCGATTCTAGAACACGAATTTAATTTATTAGTCGATAGTGAAACTAGGTAGCTACTTATAACACGATGACACGACTTTCTTACTGATATTTACAAATCATAACTTGTTTCGTTACAACACTAGAAGAAGGAAAATAAAACGGAAACTGCACAGCGTTAATTATTCATGCAAAGAAAAACCAGAGTTCGAAATCTTACCTTTTATTCCTGTTTGAATACAATTAGTGTCCGTTGGAAATACCTACAACTTAACTTACCAAAAAGACTAAATTATATTTGGATTAGCAGAACCAGAAGAAAGGATCACTCGCTGAGATTCATTGGTTAGTTGAATTTGTTTAGTGGCACATCAACCACTATGGGTTATTTAGTGCTGATATCTATACAATTTGAACACAATTTTATAGCGTCAACTAAATACATTTTGAAAACAAATGGTATGTTTTCAGCTACAGATAAAATGTATTGCTGGTCATTTTGCTATGAATATGTATTCTTGAGCATTTTTATAAAGGGTGTTCCAATAACTTGGACTGATTGAAAATGTGAATTAAGTTTAAGTGTCTCATGATGTTTTTCTTTTAGATTTGGCGGACATTTGGGTGATATTATTTTTCACACATAATTGCCATGAATTAAATAAATAGAGAAATAAATAAATTTTCTCCAATAAAACTGATTTATTTACGGTTGACTTTGATCCGTCTTAATGAAACACCCTTATATATAATTCGTCTTAATGAAACACCCTTTATATATCTCACTGGGGTAGACTGTTCTAGTTCCACGTGCCATGTTTAATGGATGTCAGTTATCAGTTCTCTCCTGTTAATTCCCCTCTTCAAATTCTCCACTGCTTTAACCAGGTATTGAACTCACACTCTTTGGGTCCTGTCACTGGATCTAACTAACGCCTTTATCCACTGTGCAATGTGTCCTTCAAAACATGGCACGTGGAACTAGAACAGTCTACCCCAGTGAGCGAAATAAAGGGTTCAGTTCGACATTCCAACCACCTGAATAAGGCCGGAGCGTACAACGGCCGAAACGTTGTAATAAATATGGCGACAAAGATGAGGACAATAGTCCGAATAATGTAAATAGTGTACATAATACCTCATCTCAAAAATATAGACAGACAATAAGATCATTTAAAACTAATCACACGCAAAAGTAGCGTAATAGTTATCGACACAGAAAGAGTTATTTGTGTGCCGAGTTCAAATTTCAGTCTAGTTTGTTGCATGCGTTTACAAAAAAGAGACGGAAGCCAGAAACTTCATCGTTTAAAGTTGTCGAAAGTTCAACGTGATCTTCAGTTGATGTTTCTGATGTTGCGTGAATTGCTGGAGGTACAGAAAAGAATTGTTATCACTCTAGTTTTCAGAAGCTGTCAAAAACCACGCCGCCTGTAATTCTGAGTCAATAGTGGGATTCCTACAAGTATTAACATGTTTTATTTTATTTTAACTCATTTGATTTGAAAATATCGTTTCTTTTTATATTTTTTGTAGTCTTGATTTGATGAAAATAATATTTCCTGTTATTTTTGTTTGCTTTAACCACGTCGTTGCAGAGCTTTAGATAGAACGTGCACCACCTAGCGAGCAGATAAGAATTAATGTAGAGACAATAAAGTGCCTTGCCACAGTTTGATAACAGTTCAATTCAGAGATGTTAGAGCAACATGTGCTACAACCAACGCCCAGATTAACACCATAGGGAACAAAGATATATTATCTCAAAAGGTACTCAAAGGTAACAGGAACAAAGATATAGATGGTAATTGACCAACTCACATCTTCTCAGCTCAAAGGTAGTTATTTCGCAGTGATCTTGTAGCGGTATTGACGGCCTAAATCAAACCGCACATTTTTTACTTTACAAATTTTTTGTCGATCTCAGTGCTGTTACATATAGGAAATTTATTGAAATCTTTTTTAACCAATGGAATTAGATCACAAATAAAATATTTTTAAATTAAGGTAGGGCACTAAAATCTCATTGATTATAAGTCCCATGTTTATGTTATATTATTTTATATTGTTACATTTAATAAAAATTGTAAGCGTATTTTGGCATCGTTCTTTTAATTTTCCTTTTTATTACTTCGTATGTCTTCTTGTTTCGGAGTTCCTTCAGGTAGGGAGATGTTTTAAATTAACAACCTAACACCTTTTTTATACCATTTGTTATTAGGATCTTTTTTGCTGCCATTGTACCCAACTTCACAGATGTTAAATCATGTTAGTCATTTAAGCTCTGGAAGCGTGCCCTTCAGGGCTCTAAAACGTTTTTTCGATTCAAGACATTCATTATAATTTTATACATTTTCTTTTCAGAATAAAGCTGAAACGGACGACATTTGGCCTGCTGTTACTGGCCCTGTCCGGCTTAACTATCGTCTTCATTCAACAATGGCGTCTTCAGCGTAAAAAACCTGTTCCAATTCGTTTGAAACATGTACCTGCGCGCTGCACAAAGACATTTAACATTAAAAGTATAAAATATAAATTCCATAAAAAGATTTGGCAAAACCTGACAACACCTTACCACCAAAGAATTTACCTTTACGGAGGTTATTATGACGACCGGTCCATGCATAACGGGAAAATATTTATCCAAATTCTGGCAGTCGGATCGTTCACAAATAAGACGGCTTACGCCGTCCTTTGGAGCGAGAAGTCTATATGGAACACAGCAATAACTACTTGTTCTGCAACAAAGCATGGTCGTGGTCATCGTATCGATGGATTGTATTACAATCAATTCTTTTTCAGCTGCGAGATAAAGAAGATGACGGCTCGACCGAACTTTGTCTCACTGACTTTCAATAAATGTTTACTGCAGTCTAACTTACTGGCTATCCACATACCGGAAAGAAAACGTAAACATAAATTTTCTGTGTGTGTCGAAACCGGGTACGGTCATATATCACCAAAACAAATTATTGAATGGGTTGAAGCAAATAGACTTATGGGAGTAACAATGTTCAGCGTGTATCCTTGCAATATGTCTAAGAATAATTTGAAAATATTTCGACAGTTAGAATCTGAAGGGCTGATGCGCGTGTCAATGACGCCTTCGCCGCTTCCGGAAACGACCTGGGCGAATCAGATGTTGAGTAGTCCGGCATCTTTTAACGACTGTATGATGCGGCAAATATATTCGGCTGAATACATCATACCACTAGATTTTGACGAGGTTATCTCCCCTAGAAAGAATGCCATTGATTACGAAACTCTCATTAAAGAAATCGACCAGGTGCATAAAAGCAAGAAACCGTTTCCTGTTTATTCTTTCCGAATGGGTTTATTCTTTACAACTTGCGGCACTAACTCGTCAGCCGAACTTAATATCAACCGCTATATTAAAAGAACTAGATTTTACGGTAATGTTAAGTCGATAGTTAATCCCCGGATGTGCTTATCTGTCTTCAACCATTACTGCAGAGTAAATTTCAAAAGCCTTAAATATCCTTCACGAATAAATGTTGAAGCGGAAATCGGTTTGGTAAATCATTATCGTAAATCTTGGTCGAAGAGATATTGCAATTTTCTTCATAAAGATGGTGTTATCGATGTCATTTTTAGAAATAAATTTTCAGCATTTATCTTGAAGCAATATAAGAAAAGAGAAGCTCGTTACCGAAAGTTAAAACTTCTTTAAATTTCGTTTCTTGCTATTTTAAAAAAAAAACGATGACAACGTCGACGACGACGACGACGCGGAATGTCGAATGTAACTCTTTCATAACTTGCATTATATTATGGGATAAGCATTTATTATTATAGAATAAGCATTTATTAAAGCTTTTCAATCCATTAATAACAGTTTGAGGCGATGGCTGGCACAGAAATGCTAAATGACAGGTTGAGGCGATAACAGCCACAGAAATGGTGAATTTTCATATTAGAAAGAAAATAATAAAATATAAAAAAAAAAATTAAAATATCTTTTCGCATAAAATATACTTTCTTGATTGTATATATCTTCTTCAGTATTATTTTGCATTATAAAAATTCGTCTAAATGATCCTTGCTTTGTTGCCAAGAAGGTTTACTCGTACTTATCTGCATAGTGAAGAGTGAACTATACTAGGCATCTGGACAAAAGAAAAAGAAAAGAAAAATGTAAAAAACAAAGGAAAGTAAAACAAAACAAACATTAAAAGAACACTATTTACAATGTTCGGACTGCTGTCTTCATCTTTGTTGCCATATCCACGACATTTCGGCTGTTGTACACCTCGGCCTTCTTCAGGTGATTGGAATTTCGAACCGAACCCTTTATTCGTCCACCGGGGTAGATTGTTATCCACTTGCCTGCATCTTCCGGATGTCTCAGTTATCCCCCCCCCCCGCCTTTAACTCAGCTTTCCATGTTTTTGTTCACGACTGCAGTAGTTAGGTATTGAACTCTCAACTGTTTGGATGAAGTCACTAAATCCAACCAACGCTTTTATCCGCTTTTATCCACTTGAGGAGATTAGTGTATGAAATTTTGGGACCTAATGTCTCAGTAATTATTTTTTTACCAGAACTCATATTGCAATTTTGTTGTTATTATCTTGCACTCCGTAATTCTGTTTCCCTTATTTTATTCATTTCTATGCTTGTCCGGCTCAGGAGATTTTTCTGGCCTAGCATATGTGCTGATTGTTTTAGTTCCACGTGCTATGACATTCTAGTTTCACGTGCACAGTGGATAAAATCTTTGTTTGAAGTAATCCAGTGACTTGACCTAAGGAGTTGCGAGTTCAATACCTGACTACAGCAGAGGTGAACAAAAAAAAAGTTGGAGAGTTGAGTTAAAGAGAAATAACTGATATTGAGATATCTGGAAGAGGCATGGCACGTGGAACTAGAACAATCTATCTCGGAGAACGAAATAATGGGTTCGGTTCTTCAAACAACCTTAAGCATATCATTTCTTTTCTTGATAATAATATATTTACTATATCACCATATAAAAAAAAACTAATCATCTGAAGCAGGCCGGAGCGTATAACGGCTGAAACATCACGAATATGGCAACAAAGATGCGGGTAGCAGTCCCTCCACACATACATACACACAAAAATATAGCTGATATCTCTAGGGGAACACTGGCGCAGACCCTAGGGGAACACCGGTGCAGACCTTTTAAACAGGGAGGTTTAGTAAATCTGTCTCTCTCCTTTTCTATCTCTCTTTCTATATATGAATAATGACAAAATGAAAGTTATTCTTTACCAATGTCTTCAGAGGTTGAAACGTACTGGTAAAGTATAGTTTTCTTTTCGTCTTTATTCATATTTTGGACTTTACAGATATATTTTTTATTTATATCTGAATTTGTTTAAAGACAAAACCACACACCTACAACCCCTTCATTATATATATATATATATATATATATATATATATATATATATATATATATATATATATATATTCGATAAATGAACAATATATATATATGTATATTGTTGATAAATATATATATGTGTATATTGTTCGATAAATCAACAATATATATATATATATATATATATATATATATATATATATATATATATATTATAAATTAATTGATTTAAAATATGTTTTTTTCGCTATATATATATATATATATATATATATATGTATATATATTGTTGATTTATCGAACACACATACGCACACACACACATATATATATAAAAGGTTGTAGGTATATATATATATATATATATATATATATATATATATATATATATATATATAATATATTTATTAAAGTCATTTTTTATTTAACGTTCTTTTCATAGGTACAAGTATTTAAGTAAATGCTCTGTTTATAATAAACAATATTAAATAACATTTACCGGCCTGAATGTTCGAGAAATTTTCATAGAAAATATTCGTCCTTTGACAGGATTCGAACCTGCATCCTATACGGACGAAATCAATGTCCTCTCCGATATAGAAGATATGAGAACGAACGAGAATTCATCTTCTCATTCGCTTTTCTTTAAAGAACCCAACAACGTGAAACGTTAGTTAATAACGGTTTTCGAAACCATGTTATAGATTACCATATTAGACATTTTTTTCTAAGGTAACCAACAGCAACGTTAAATACATAGAAAAAACAATAACATTAACATTTTCTACAAAAATCAAATGCATACTAACTATAAGCAAGACGAATGTTCACTTAAAAACATCATAAAAAATACACAACTCTAGTCGACAAAAACAAGAAAATTAAATTATTTATTATAAAAATTTTAAAACCGCTTACCTCATCGTCAAAAATATTAATTCACTTTTTAATCGACATTACATAGCACCAATATTAAATTACATTTACACGTTACTTAAAGATTTGCATTCTGACCAATCCAAATTAAACAATAATTATATTGGATGTACTACATTTTCATGTTTAACAAGAAGACTCACGTTACATCTCTCTGACCATAGCTCAGTTAGGTTTCATTTAAATATACATGGAGACCTACCAAAGTCTATCCGTAACAGACTCGTTGATAATACAAATATAATAACACCATCCACGTGTAACTAATGGTTAAAAAATAATGGAAGCATTATTAATAAAAAAAAAGAAAAAGCCAAAAACTCCTAAATATTAATATATCCCCCATTGATTCCCGTAAGAAATAAAACTAATTATATACTATACTAAATTTAATACAACAAATGTAATTATCCACAATAACTCTTCTTCGTCAACTAATGTTTTGCAAAAGACCAACATCGTATATCAATTTAAATGTCCTTTAGGAGATTGTACTTCTGAGAAAAAAACGTAAATATATATGTTGGTTTCACGACGACGACACTATCAAGAAGGCTTACTTTACACATGTCGGATTCAAGTTCTATTGCACAACATTTAAAAGAACATTCCTGTCCACATTCACGTTTTAGAGAAATATTAATATTGACAATAGATGTATATTTCACCAGGAAAATAAAACGTACAGTTTCTGTATAAAGTACAGATAAGGTATGAAGATGTTGAACAAACACCCTAGCTGGCGGCCAGCTTAGTCAAAATGGAATGTTATATATTATATATATATATATATATATATATATATATATATATATGCTCTTTATCAGAGCTTATTCAGATGAGGGCGTCTCGTTTCGGCGTCCGTGGCATCTAAGATGACTCATGAGATTAGCATTTGATTTCATAGGTACCAAACATATATGATAGATAAACTTTGTATCTCTGATTGGGTTGATTGAATCTGCATGCTCCTAAAAATCGTCTGTGTATTACCATGTGCTTTTTCAGTTCAGATGATGATCTGCAAACCTTGTTGCCAACAACCACACAGGCATTGTTTGCAGGACGATGATGCAAGCTGGCATAGTTGGCTTACTTTTGGTTGTTATAACGACCTTTTGCATGGTTTAACCTTCCCTCAACAACAGCATCCGATCACACAAAATACATTTCCAACACTGCATATTATTTAATGACATTAATGACATTTTTATTATTTGGCTGATTTTTGTATTGATTGGTAATAAAAATCTTTTAGTGAACCTTTAATCATTTTATTTTAATTAGTTTCTATTTGTTTAAGTAATCTGTTGCTTTCTTAAAGAGCCTGTTTATTTACCAAGTATTTTTTTTTTTTTTTTCAACACACACAGGGGTTTGTAGCTTGTTGTGTATTTTGTTAAATTAACTTTCATCTTTCCTAGGCCTGATGAGATGCGTCGATTTTCATTCATCGAAATACGACTGCAAATTGTTTAGGGTTTTTGGACAAGTTTTGGTCGTAATATCCTAAAATAAAGGATATTGCTCTACTTTTATTTTTTAAAATATTTAAATTAAATGTTACGAACGTTGCAATTGTACTCTATTCGTTGTCATTTCACATATATACACACAAAAATATATATATTCCATTTATTTATATATATATAATATATATCCCATATATATATATATATATATATATATATATATATATATATATAAGTCAACATTGAAGTCGACACTTAGAGGCGGCAGGCTGTTTTATGCTAGAAGCAATCGTCAGGCCACGTGTGTTGGTTTTTTTTTTCGACTATTATATATATTCAATAGTCAGTTTCTGACGTTTTTTTCTTTGATGTTTAAAAGTGGTTTGTTTATTTATTTAATAGTGGACTACCCACAATGCACCACTTCTCCCGTATTAATAAATAACCGAGAAAAAAAATAAAAATTTAAATAAAAAAAAGTTGTAATTAAAATTGAAGTTAATTAAAATGAATTCTAACCTAAACTTCTTTAAATTGTAATTAAATAAATAAATAAAATTTACTAAATTAGAGAAATGAAGTTTCTTTTTTTTGCCGTAAAGATAAAAAAAATTTTATTTAAAAAATATTTAAATATAAAATTTTTAAAAAATCAAAAATATAAATATATATGATATAGAAAAATAATTTTACTGACTAAAGATAAAAAAAAATTTTTCTTAAAAAATATTTAAATATAAATAAAATTTTAAAAATCGTAATATAAATATACTTGATATAGAAAAATAAGTTTTTCTGACGGTAAGTAATTTTTTACTTCTATTAATTGAAATATAGGCTATAAAAAAACTAATAATGAAAATATTTTAAAGTTGTAATTAAAACTGTAGTTAATTAAAAAAATGAATTCTAACCTAAACTTCTTTTAATTTGTAATTAAATAAATAAATAAAGTCTACTAAATCGGAGAAATTTTAAAAATTTTACTTTAGTAATATTTCAATATAAAATTTTAAAAAATCGTAATATACTTTAAATATACGGGGGAAATGCCGTAAAATTTTAGCCGTTAACAATATAATTTTAAAAATCTAGACGACAGGCTTTAAACGGAAGTTAGATTTCATTGAAAAATGCATCCCTTCCCACGACCTAAACGTAGCAATAACTGATACATTAAATTGTAGACATATTGAAAACTCCCCCCCTGTCTAGAAAAAAATAGATTTATCTGTAACCTTGAAACATGAATTTTGTTTTTAGCTGTGTATTTAAAACCCAGTAATTTTAAAAAGTTACTCCAAAAATTCGCTTGAGGATGAAATGGAACTAATGTCTTTAATTTAATCACAAAATTAAATTCGTGGCTTTTTTGCTTCCATTTTTTTGAAACATGGTTAGAATTGTGTAGCGAAAAAAAAAACATTTTAAATCAATTAATATAACTATAAATTTATATTGATATACTATTTTTGTAAAAATAAAAATATCTATAAGAACACCGGATTATATATCTTGCTGTTCTTTCTTTTTTATATATTATATATATATATATATATATATATATATATATATATATATATATATAATTTTTTTAATAAATTATTATCACCAAGAAATTTTTAAAAATAGAAAAATGTTTTAAATTTTTAAATACATAATAGATATAACTGTGTTTGTATATATATATATATATATATATATATATATATATATATATATATATATATATTTGAATAAAAAAAGAGATCATTTAGATTCCATGTAATAAATTATTACATGGAATCTTAACGTGGTCTGTTTTTTATTCAAATATATCTGCTCTGAATTTTACATTGAAGCTCTTCTGGATATCATCCTCCTCAAACCTACCATTACGGATTACCTAAGTTTGCATAAACTACATATATATATATATATGATTGAAATAAATTATTATTAATTGAACACTTAAAGTTGTCTGTTTTTTATAATTAATATTTGCTTGTTTTTTTACATTGAGCTCTCTATATTATATCCTCCCTGGAATTATCCATACCAAAATTATCTTTATACATATATATATATATATTAATTCATAATATATATATATATATATATATATATATATATATATACACAGTTATATCTATGTGTATGTGTGTGTTGTGAACACGTTTTTTTACATGTTTCTATCATCCTTAAGTGGTTGTAAATAAGACATGAATGTGCGGGCGGCGTAGTGAATAGCAGCTAGGAATGAGTAATCGGAGATCCGAGTTCAAATCCCAGTCAGGTTCGTTACATTCAATACGCGCATACACCCTGGGGAACAGTATGAATTTATCTCATCTCCTTAGCTATGGGTTAAACAGTAGGACTTGTATCTGGAACAATCATTATTATTTTAAAATGTTAATTGTTTATGCAATAATTCCTCACCAAATTATGTGCCGGCTTTTAAATAATCTACTTAAAATGTCGATAAGCCGTAAAAACAATTCATTGAAAAAATATCCATCAAAAAAAATAACCCGATCCATTGAATTAACATAGTTTTCAATGTAATTATTAACTGCTCATGGTGTAAAAAAAATGGTTTAAAATTGTGCTTGAAAGATGACTTTTTGTATTTTTTAAT
The DNA here is from genome assembly GCA_903632075.3 of Acanthosepion pharaonis. NCBI lineage: Eukaryota > Metazoa > Mollusca > Cephalopoda > Sepiida > Sepiidae > Acanthosepion > Acanthosepion pharaonis. Next base: position 57,102 of record CAHIKZ030002759.1, on the reverse strand, counting down.
GAATATTTTCTTTGAGGCAAATCAATGATTGAAATGGATTGCTATCAATTATACACAAAACTGTAAGTCCCTTGGATTCTTTTGGCATAGTTTGAAAAAATTTTTGCTCCTTTCCATTACATGTATTCGTTAATTGTTATATGGTACAAATGAAATGAAATCATATGAAATAGGGTTTGAAAAAATATCTCCTTAGATCATAATTGGTAAAAAAGCATTTGAGTTATTTCCTTAGATTTCTCTCTATCCGCCAATCTCTATATATATATATATATAGCTCATTTATATATAATCAAATATATATACTCATATCTAGATTTTTTATACATACATTAATAAATATAATAAAAAAAATTCCTAAAATGTAAATGATTTTAGAAAATAATAAAAGAAACACTAAATAAAAATCCACATAAATCGTAACACACTTCTCACATAAAAGAAAAATAAAAACAACAATCAAATTTTAAGTGGTTTTTTTTTTACAATCAAAAATCCCAATACACTTATTCACAATTAAAAAAATATTTTAACAATGAAGAAGTTAAACAAAAATATCAAAAATATTTTCGATAAACCACCCATAAATGCAAAGAAACAATCACCTAATCAGCTATCCTCAAATAAATAAGCAATTTCCACACCTAGAGAAGACACCTTAATGATTAAAAAATAAATCTAGCCGCATCCCTCTAGTAACCACTTTCAATCCCACTCTGCCTCCACTATCCCAAATAATCAAACATCGCTGGGAAATACTACATCTCAAACCAGACCTAAAAAAAACTGTTTAAGGAACCCGGCCTTCTAGCATATCGTAGACCTAAGAACCTAAAAGAAATCATAGGTAGTAACCACATTTCAGGGGACAAGGTAATCCGTAATAAACTAAGAACAAAAAAAACAGGATTTTCCCCAACCATGTAACAACAAAAAAGAGTTTATGTTGCAAACCATATTAAAAACACGAATTCATTCACTAGCTCAATCACTAAATCTACTTTCAAAATCTACCACGATTCTAACTGTAGAAGTCATAACATAATTTACCTCCTAGAATGCACACTATGCCAGAAACAATATGTAGGAAAATCTGAATGGCCCTTTCACAACAGAATTAATAATTATCGTAAGCGAATTAAATCGACTCCTCATGAAAAATTATTACCTGTAGAACAACATTTTCGCCTGGAAAACATGATTTCAAAACCCATGCCAAATTCACTATAATTGAGAGAATAGAAAAGTTCAGAGGAGATAACATTAGAAAGATTTTAGAGTCCCATGAAAATAAGTGGATACAACGTCTAAAAACAAAATACCCAGCCGGGCTAAATCATAAATTTAACAATATATAGATAGTAATAATATATAAGTCAACAAATCAAAACCTACCAACATTTCTCACCCACACAAGACAGACATGATTACGGAGGTGTGGAGGCCTCACACTTATACACACACCCACACGAATATACACACTTACACACATCATATACTCACTCACTCCCTAATAAGCCAAATGATAACACACACCTACAGCAATACACACGCTTTCACATATCATACTCACTCACCCCTAAGAACCAAATAACACACACACAAACACTAAACAGAGACACATCCCCTCACCAGGTCCAATAAAACTGTCAAACTGACCAGAGAAATTCAGAGCAAATATGTATCTGTCCAGATCTTATCTCAAATAACAACTTAAAAGAGACTGTTTGACCAACACAAGGAATGTTAAAAGATTCATGTTAAAAAAAAAAAAAAAAAAAAAAAATGAAAACTACAGACAAAAAGTTCATTTTCTCCATCAAGACATTCATTTCTGTAGTTCACTGCTACCAGCAAGCAGAAATATTTCTTCTCCCGATGATGGCCATTTTGGTCGAAACTAGTCGAGGAATCTAAATGAAATAATAATAAAAAAAAAAAAGAATATTAATCTACAACCCAGTGTGTCTAAAATTTTAATTTTTATTTTTTTATTGTTCAATATATATATATATATATATATATATATATATATATATATATATATATATATATATATATATATATATATTTATATATTCAATTCGACGGGAGAGTTGAGAATATATATATATATGAATAAATATAGTTTTTTAGGTTTATAAATATTTATGGGATAAATTAACAATATGAAGATAAAGCGTATAAATAAATATAAGTGACCATATTGAAGTCAACACTCAGAGGCAACAGACTGTTTCATGCTAGACGCAATCATGTGTTTTTTTTTTCTTGGTTATTTATATATACGCGTCAGTGGTGCATTGTGGGTAGTCCACAATTTATTAAATAAGCAAATCACTTCCGCTAAAAAAAAAAAAAAAACGTCAGAAACTGACCCGAACATATAAATAGTCGAGAAAAAACCAACACAATATATATACGATTGAAAAATTAAATAAAACAGCCTGTCGCCTCTAAAAAGTCGACTTCCATGTTCACTTTTATATATATATATATATATATATATATATATATATATGATATATATTATATATATATAAATAAATGGGATATATGTGTGTGTGTGTGTATGTGAAATGACAACGAATAGAGTACAATTGCAACGTTCGTAACATTTAATTTTAAAAGAGGGCTAAATATTAAAGTAGAGCAATATCCTTTATTTTAGGATATTTACCAAAACTTGTCCAAAAACCCTAAACAATTTTATCAGTCGTATTTCGATGCAAATTTTGATATCTCATCAGGCCTAGGAAAGATGAAAGTTAATTTAACAAAATAATTTTACAACAAATATTGTTACAAACCCCTGTGTATATTATGAAAAAAAAATTTAAAAAAAAAATACTTGGTAAATAAACAGGCTCTTAAGAAAGCAAATAGATTACTTAAACAAATAGAAACTAATTAAAATAAAATGCAAAGGTTCACTAAAGATCTTTTCAATTACCAATCAATACAAAATGTCAGCCAAATAATAAAAATGTCATTAATGTCATTAAATAATATGCAGTGTTGGAAATGTATTTTGTGTTTTTGATCGGATGCTGTTGTTGAGGGAAGGTTAAACCACGCAAAAGGTCGTTATAACAACCAAAAAGTTTCAACTATGCCAGCTTGCATCATCGTCCTGCAAACAATGCCTGTGTGGTTGTTGGCAACAAGGTTTGCAGATCATCATCTGAACTGAAAAAGCACATGGTAATACACAGACGATTTTTCCAGCATGCAGATTCAATCAACCCAATCAGAGATACAAAAGTTTATCTATCATATATGCTTTAAACCTATGAAATCAAATGCTAATCTCATGAGTCATCTTAGATGCCACGGACGCCGAAACGAGACGCAAGTCATTACATAATATGCTCACGCTGAGGCCGCCCTCATCTGAATAAAAAGATATATATATATATATATATATATATATATATATATATATATATATATATATATATATGTATAACAGCTGGCCGCCTGCTAGGGTTTTTGTTCAACATCTTTTTACCTTTTTCTGTACTTTTATACAGAAACTGTACTGTACGTTTTTATTTTCCTGGTGAAATATACATCTATTGTCAATATTAATATTTCTCTCTAAAACGAAATGTGGACAGGAATGTTCTTTTTAATGTTGTGCAATAGAAACTTGAATCCGACATGTGTAAATGTAAGCCTTCTTGATAGTGTCGTCGTCGTGAAACCAACATATATATTTACGTTTTTTTCTCAGAAGTACAATCTCCTAAAGGACATTTAAATTGATATACGATGTTGGTCTTTTGCAAAACATTAGTTGACGAAGAAGAGTTATTGTGGATAATTACATTTGTTGTATTAAATTTAATATAGTATATAATTAGTTTTATTTCTTACGGGAATCAATGGGGGATATATTAATATTTAGGAGTTTTTGTAGGATTTCTTTCATCTTATTTGTAGTTAGAATGTATTTGATTGCGATATAGTAGGTTAATATGTTTATATAAATTTGGGAAAAGTATTATTTTCTTTTTGATTTATGTTAATATTTCTAATAGCTCATCTAATTGTGTTCATCAACAATGTAATTAAGAAAGTCATTATTAATGGAAGTTCGTTCAATGTTTTTAATTCCGTATAGAAAACTTTTGCACGGTTTATTAATTTTTGTATAATAGCTGTTTTGTAATAGTCAAGACATTCCCTTTTCTAGTTGAGAATACACGCGTTAATACTAGTTAGTTTTTTTATATGGTGAGTTCGTAAATGTCTTATTATTGGTGTCTATCAATATATCAAGAAAAGGAATTCTGTTGTTATTGTTAAGTTCATGTGTGAACTTAAGAACGGAGGTTTTTAGAAGTTTTTTGTAGTTCATGTATTTCGTGTATGTTTTTAACTAAGATGAGAATAGGCAGTCGTAGGGATTTTTCGTATATTTGAAATATCGCACTTTGTTAATAAAACAGTGCGCAGTGTATAATAACAAAGCTATAATTTATATTAATAATAAATATACATTTTTCCTTACTGATAGCACAACTCTGTCAGCACATTGTGACCGTGTTCATAGTTGATATTATTGAGTGTTGGCTTTTTCTTTTTTTTTTTTTTTATTAATAATGCTTCCATTATTTTTAACCATTTTGTACACGTGGATGGTGTTATTATATTTGTATTATCAACGAGTCTGTTACGGATAGACTTTGGTAGGTCTCCATGTATATTTAAATGAAACCTAACTGAGCTATGGTCAGAGAGATGTAACGTGAGTCTTCTTGTTAAACATGCTGTAGTACATCCAATATAATTATTAACTAATTTGGATTGGTCAGGAATGCAAATCTTTAAGTAACGTGTAAATTCGTAAGTGAATATTGGTGCTATGTAATGTTGATTTGCAGGTGGATTTTATTTTTGACGATGAGGTAAGCGGTTTTAAAATTTTTTATAATAAATAATTTAATTTTCTTGTTTTTGTCGACTACAGTTGTGTATTTGTTATGATGTTTCTAAGTGAACATTCGTCTTGCTTATAGTTAGTATGCATTTGATTTTTGTAGAAAATGTTAATGTTATTGTTTTTTCTATGTATTTAACGTTGCTGTTGGTTACCTTAGAAAAAATGTCTAATATGGTAATCTATAAGATGGTTTCGAAAACCGTTATTAAGTATTATACGTTTTATATCGGAGAAGATATTGACTAGTAAAATTAACATCGCAAGAGTTTTTACCTGTGTGTTTTTTTTGTTTTTTTTTAACAGAGTATTGAATATATTATTACTATAACATAGAACATATTACAAGAGCATCCAAGGATACTATGAATGCATTGTACATCGATTTACAGCATTGGGAAGAAATGACTGTGGATGCACTTTATAAGGGAGGGTTTGAGGATGAATGAAGCGTGATCTTCGAAGTGGCAAGCACTCTGATTCATCAACTAAACATACATCCTAGGAAGTTTGATGTGTGTGTGAGCGCATGCTGTTGTCGAGAGCAGGTTAGGTAAACCATGTGAAATGTCATCATAGCAACCAGAAGCAAGCCAGCTATTCTGACCTGCCTCGTCATCCTGCCGTTGGTAGCAAGGTTTGTAGATCATCATTTGGACTGAAAAGGCACATGGTAATACATAGGAGAGTTGTAGGCCATGCAGATCCAATCAAGGATAAGAAGTTTATCTGTTTGATATATATATATATATATATATATATATATATATATATATATATATAGCTATATAATGGTGGTCTCAAGACTCATCTTATGGTACATGAACACAGAAATGAAACGGAAGTGATGTCAAGGATAAGAAGGCAGCTTTCATTTGAGTAAAATGCGGCAATCACCATGTATATATGTATTCAATAAATCTGCAAAAGTTCAAGTGACTTATCTCAGTGACCGACTCAAGTGTTTCTCGTCGTAACCTTAATCAAAGCCACATGTTTGATAAATCTTTATCTATAATCACTTGAAATTTTGGAGATTTATCGAACACACACACACACACACACACACACACACACACATATGTATATATATATATAAGTGTTTATAGATATATATATTGTTGTTATATATATATTGTTGTTATATATATATATATATATTGTTGATTTATCGAACATATATATTGTTGTTATATATATATTATCGAAGATATATATATATGTTGTTATATATATATATATTTTTGTATAAATATATTGTCATATATATATATATATTGTTGTTATATATCTATATATTCTCGACAACACCCCATATATATATATATATATATGTGTGTGTAAAAATTGTGTGTTCGATGAATCAACAATATATATATATATATATATATATATATATATATATATATATATTGTTGATTTATCGAATTTTTTTTATATATATATATATATATATATTTTTTTTTGCATTTTCTTTTATTTTGTTCTTTTTTAATCTCTGTCTATTTTTCTGAAATGAGATTAATTATTTACACTATTTACAAATTTCGGACTGCTATCCTCATCTTTGTTGCTATATTCATGACGTTTCAGCCGTTATATGCTCCGGCCTGCTTCAGATGATTAATTTTTTATATGGTCAGATAGTAAATGTATTATTATTGGTGTTTATAAATATCAAGAAAAGAAATGATATGCTTAAGGTTGTTTGAAGAACTGAACCCATTATTTCGTTCTCCGAGGTAGATTGTTCTATTTCCACGTGCCATGCCTCTTCCAGATATCTCAGTATCAGTTATTTCTCTTTAACTCAACTCTCCAACTTTTTTTTTGTTCACCTCTGCTGTAGCCAGATATTGAACTCGCAACTCCTTAGGTCAAGTCACTGGATTACTTTGTTGCGGACTGGTTGTTGTGTTTTTATTAATCAGAAGGAATTTCGAGGGTGTGTTCTAAAACATTCGTCCACAACAATTACTTAGAACAAATCATGCAAATAAAGTTGGAAAAACAAGACAAAAGTTGAATGCATAACAATGACATTAATTTATATACAATTTAAATATATACAAATGAGTTGGTGATTTGTCGTATATTGGTGTACATGTAGTTTGTTGTTGATTATGTTTGAATGCTTAAATCAATGTTTTGATGATTTATGGTAAGAATTAAACAGTTTGCTGTTCAACGTACAAAAGTGTTTGATTTTACAGTTCAAATGTTACGAGTGTTATTGTAAATATTCTTAAGTCGTACGAAGTTGCGTACCTTGAACTGTTATTTGTTGAAAGTTTTGTTTGTTACTGTTACTAATTATGTAGTGAATATATATTCCACTTTCTCAAGTAAAGTAAATGAATTTTTTGAGAAGTTTGTTTTAAAGAGAGATTGAGTAAACCATTAGGTTGTTGAGTCAGGTTAATTCGCGCGGAAAAGTCAAAGTTTAAATTGGCGTGGAATTGGTTGGCATCTCTCCGAGTGTGGAGTCCTGACTGGTGAATTGGACTGAATTTCGTCCTTTTATTTAGTTTGGGAAACCAAAGTAGGCTCCCAGTGTCCTGGCGCGAAAAACAGATTTTTGACCATGGATACACATTCTAGGGTCGTCTCGACCAATCACAAGCCGAGTTTCACAATGTGTGGTGTTGATTGGTCAAAGCTAATTCTTATAGAAGAGTCTACTTTTAACGAAGGTGAGTAGACAAACATTGACGATTCTATAACTTCAAACAAAGATTTTATCCACTGTGCACGTGAAACTAGAATGTCATAGCACGTGGAACTAAAACAATCAGCACATATGCTAGGCCAGAAAAATCTCCTGAGCCGGACAAGCATAGAAATGAATAAAATAAGGGAAACAGAATTACGGAGTGCAAGATAATAACAACAAAATTGCAATATGAGTTCTGGTAAAAAAATAATTACTGAGACATTAGGTCCCAAAATTTCATACACTAATCTCCTCAAGTGGATAAAAGCGGATAAAAGCGTTGGTTGGATTTAGTGACTTCATCCAAACAGTTGAGAGTTCAATACCTAACTACTGCAGTCGTGAACAAAAAACATGGAAAGTTAAAGGCGGGGGATAACTGAGACATCCGGAAGATGCAGGCAAGTGGATAACAATCTACCCCCGGTGGACGAATAAAGGGTTCGGTTCGAAATTCCAATCACCTGAAGAAGGCCGAGGTGTACAACAGCCGAAATGTCGTGGATATGGCAACAAAGATGAAGACAGCAGTCCGAACATTGTAAATAGTGTTCTTTTAATGTTTGTTTTGTTTTACTTTCCTTTGTTTTTTACATTTTTCTTTTCTTTTTCTTTTGTCCAGATGCCTAGTATAGTTCACTCTTCACTATGCAGATAAGTACGAGTAAACCTTCTTGGCAACAAAGCAAGGATCATTTAGACGAATTTTTATAATGCAAAATAATACTGAAGAAGATATATACAATCAAGAAAGTATATTTTTATTTTCATTTTTTTTATATTTTATTATTTTCTTTCTAATATGAAAATTCACCATTTCTGTGGCTGTTATCGCCTCAACCTGTCATTTAGCATTTCTGTGCCAGCCATCGCCTCAAACTGTTATTAATGGATTGAAAAGCTTTAATAAATGCTTATTCTATAATAATAAATACTTATCCCATAATATAATGCAAGTTATGAAAGAGTTACCTCCCATCGACATTCGTCGTCGTCGTCGTCGTCGTCGTTATCATCGTCTTTTTTAAAATAGCAAGAAACGAAATTTAAAGAAGTTTTAACTTTCGGTAACGAGCTTCTCTTTTCTTATATTGCTTCAAGATAAATGCTGAAAATTTGTTTCTAAAAACGACATCGATAACACCATCTTTATGAAGAAAAGTGCAATATTTCTTCGACCAAGATTTACGATAATGATTTACCAAACCGATTTCCGTTTCAACATTTATTTGGGTAGGATATTTAAGGCTTTTGAAATTTACTATTCAGTAATGGTTGAAGACAGATAAGCACATCCGGGGATTAACTATCGACTTAACACTATCGTAAAATTTATTTCTTTTAATATAGCGGTTGATATTAAGTTCGCCTGACGAGTTAGTGCCGCAAGTTGTAAGGAAGAAACCCATTTGGAAAGAATACACAGGGAACGGTTTTTTGCTTTTATGCACCTGGTCGACTTCTTTAATGAGAGTTTCGTAATCAATGGCATTCTTTCTAGGGGAGATAACCTCGTCAAAATCTAGTGGTATGATGTATTCAGCCGAATATATTTGCCGCATCATACAGTCGTTAAAAGATGCCGGACTACTCAACATCTGATTCGCCCAGGTCGTTTCCGGAAGCGGCGAAGGCGTCATTGACACGCGCATCAGCCCTTCAGATTCTAACTGTCGAAATATTTTCAAATTATTCTTAGAGATATTGCAAGGATACACGCTGAACATTGTTACTCCCATAAGTCTATTTGCTTCAACCCATTCAATAATTTGTTTTGGTGATATATGACCGTACCCGGTTTCGACACACACAGAAAATTTATGTTTACGTTTTCTTTCCGGTATGTGGATAGCCAGTAAGTTAGACTGCAGTAAACATTTATTGAAAGTCAGTGAGACAAAGTTCGGTCGAGCCGTCATCTTCTTTATCTCGCAGCTGAAAAAGAATTGATTGTAAAACAATCCATCGCAACGATGACCACCACCATGCTTTGTTGCAGAACAAGTAGTTATTGCTGTGTTCCATATAGACTTCTCGCTCCAAAGGACGGCGTAAGCGGTCTGATTTGTGAACGATCCGACTGCCAGAATTTGGATAAATATTTTCCCGTTATGCATGGGCCGGTCGTCATAATAACCTCCGTAAAGGTAAATTCTTTCGTGGTAAGGTGTTGTCAGGTTTTGCCAAATCTTTTTGTGAAATTTGTATTTTATACTTTTAATGTTAAATGTCTTTGTGCAAGGCGTAGGTACATGTTTCAAACGAACTGGAACAGGTTTTTTACGCTGAAGACGCCATTGTTGAATGAAGACGATAGTTAAGCCGGACAGGGCCAGTAACAGCAGGCCAAATGTCGTCCGTTTCATCATTATTCTGAAAAGAAAATGTATAAAATTATAATGAATGTTTTGAATCGAAAAAACGTTTTAGTGCCCTAAAGGGCACGCTTCCAGAGCTTGAATGACTAACACGATTTAACATCTGTGAAGTTGGGTACAATGGCAGCAAAGAAGATCCTAATAACAAATGGTATAAAAAAAGGTGTTAGGTTGTTAATTTAAAACATCTCCCTACCTGAAGGAACTCCGAAACAAGAAGACATACGAAGTAATAAAAAGGAAAATTAAAAGAACGGTGCCAAAATACGCTTACAATTTTTATTAAATGTAACAATATAAAATAATATAACATAAACATGGGACTTATAATCAATGAGATTTTAGTGTCCTTACCTCAATTTAAAAATATTTTATTTGTGATCTAATTCCATTGGTTAAAAAAGATTTCAATACATTTCCTATATGTAACAGCACTGAGATCGACAGAAATCTGTGCAAAAAGCGGATCACTGAGTCTTGATATTTCTCGGAATGTTTCTTCTTCGCAGCCTATATAGCAACTGACGCGGCCGATGCATCTTGCATCTAGGCGTAATAAATAGTAACTAACATTCGACACTCTATGAAGTGGTGTTGCCCACCGGCCGTCTTGTGATTATCGTGACTTCGTCTCAACCAAAGAGAGACTCTTTCTTAGTCAATCAATCTTAATATCATGTTTTCAACTACGTCCGAATTGTATCCACCTAGTTTCTGACCTGAACGAAAATTTTTTCCGCCAAGAATCTGTCTATGTATTTCGAGCCTATTACGTGACTTGATAATAAATAAATACGTGCGACATTTTACACTCTTTCTCTTTGCCTTCTCTCACACACACAAGATGTAACGTTAGAGAGATTTCGTTTGACCCCTTTGTGGCAGACACTATGACACACTCGTGCACACACGTGCGTAGGAACATTACATATCACTTAACTCATCTCATTCTTCAGCTACAAGCAACAAACATTTTCAACTCTTTTCGGTGAACAACTTAAGAGGCAAGTTACTTCAACTTATTTATGCTAAATTTTATTCAAAAGTTTAAAAACTAAAAATTACATTTTAGTACAAAACAACTTCTTGATATTTCAAGTGAAGACGAAAATTTTCTCTCACTCAACAAATTTCTTTGAACTCCTCTATTCAGCCTGCAACACCTTACCAAATTACATTATTTCCATTGAAACTTACTATTATTTCATGAACTGAAATCTTTTCTGTGAGTCCAGATAAAAAAAATAGACCTTACTTAAAGTCTCATCTAATTCATTCAACAGTTAAAGGGAAATAACTCCTGCTGTATTACTACAACTCTTACTACATAAAAATCACACACTTGACTGCTTTTGTATTTCATACAGTAAAATGAAGATTGTTTGTTATAAGAGCAGTTTTGTGTTGTTTCTCTTGCTTGCTTTTCGTTTGCTTACACATTTGTAAAGTAAAAAATGTGCGGGTTGATTTAGGCCGTCAATACCGCTACAAGATCACTACAAAATAACTACCTTTGAGCTGAGAAGATGTGAGTTGGTCAATTACCATCTATATCTTTGTTCCTGTTACCTTTTGAGATAAGGTGAGGTGAGGTAGTCAACTACCATCTATGAATATCTTACGTGCTAATAACCTTGAGAAAGGTATGAATCCTCTTCTTCACGCCTCAGCTAGAGGCAAAGAGCAGGACAGACTGGGTTCTCTAGCCTCGAATGGCAACTGGTCTACCTCAGAATGAAATGGTAACCTACTGTGGGAAAAAAAATCTGCCTCTTAAGTCATGATCGCCTAAGTGTGTATTACGCATGGCACATAACTGAAAATGAGAATAGCTTAGTCTAGAGTATAGTCATGAACAGGGAGTGTTCAGTGATGGTTTGATCCACTAGAATTGTAAAGATCGGTGAGACTCTAGACGGTGAGACTGGTTTATGGTGAGGCAACCATTTTATCATCGAATATCAAACTTACTTCAGCAGTCGTGGAAGATGAGACTAGCGTGCTAAGCACAAATTAACGCCTACAATGCAGCTTCTTAATTGTTTTAATAATCATTAAATAAATTTAGCCTAGTCTGGGACATGGCCAGAAAGGAAGAAATATGTAGAAAGATTATGTTACAGCCTGTTTTGTAATTCATTTTTCGAAATGCTATTCTTAACCTTGGGAAATACGCGCCTATCTCAACCACAAAGTAAGTTCTTCAAGAGGGCAATATATAGACTTTTAGTTGTTTTTTTTTAAGATAATAATGGTTTAGTGATACAAATTTTACTAATTAACCCATAGCTGGGGGGAAGAATATGTGGAATCATAGCATTCCCAAGGATATTTGTGGTTAAATTGATATAAATCGATAAAGAATTTCGAGTCTTTATCCATTATACCACCCGCACGTCCAAGCTTACAGCATCTCGTATTCTCAAACGGTGACTCATCTAGATATTGGCCAGGCTCGACGTTGCTTAACTTCGGGGATCGTACGGGAACCGGTGTTTCAACGGTGAATAAAATTATTATTATTTCTGTGCCCTCAGTTTTATTGGCAAAATTTCTGATAGACTCACTGAAAGTATCCTTGGAAGACCAGGCCTTAAAGAAATACAAAAAAAAAAAATGTTATCACAAGTACAGCTTACACCGTACGAAGGGCTGTATCTATGTAAAATGTGTGGGATTATAATCCAATTATTATGATCCAAGTTCTCCCCAAGGACACATGGCACAGTGGATAAAGGCGTTAGTTAGATCCAGTGACAAGACCCAAAGAGTGTGAGTTCAATGCCCGGTTAAGGCAGTGGCGATCTTCCAGAGGGGAATTTATTGCATGTCGTTGGCAAGGATGTCTGGTACGGCAGGAACTGGAGATGGCTGGAGCGACGGCCGATGGCAAGTTGGAGATGATGACGACTGGCTAGCTGAATTCTGTCAATACCTCATAAATAATGGACTATTTCGTTTTGATCGCGTGGAAAGAGGGAAAAAGACGCTACTTGGTTTCAGTAAAATGAAAGAAGGGAAGATAGAAATATTTAATGTGTCCTGCTAATAACATAAATTTGTATTTACTCACATCCCCACTAGGTCAGGTTGTAATACAAGGTCGGTTTAAGGTAGGGATCCTGAGCGCGTACACCCGGGCTAGGAAAAAAAATTTCCCGAGACCCCGCAACTGTCGGTTGTGCTGGCCACAGTGCGAGCGCCGATCTTTCTCTCTAGTGCAATGAGAGAGCGCGGCCTCGGGCAGATTTTTCCCAGGTTCTGAACCTCAGTATAATTTTCCTCAGTTGCGACTCTGGCGTTTGACGGAGCCGCCCCATAAATATTGATCTATTCTGTGATATGTGTTTAATGGCTGTTTCAGTGAAATGGGAAAAGAAGCAGTCGATTTCAAATCTTTTCATTTGTACCCACTTCTTAAAATAACCATCAGTATTTATAGTTATGTTTATTACTGAAAATTTTGTTAAAAGTTGTTAAGCTCAAATATTTAACAATGGGGTTCTACTGATATTTTATTATCGTAAACCTCGCCACGAGATAATTCACTCGTTAACTTAAGAATTAAGATTCATCAGAATATTAAAATAGAAAAACTGTGACATTTTCACCGGTTTAAACTAGTAACTCTAATATTCAAATACAGATAAATCAATGTAACGCAATACTAACTTGATGACCACTAGCTGTTTGATTGATTCGTTTCCACTGCTTATCTAACCTTTGCAGGTTATTTAAAGCTAGGAAATATTTTTAGATTGTAAGATCTTTTTGAAATAATAATAATGATTTTATTAATACAAGTTTTATTGATTAACCCATAACTGGGGGAGAAGAGGTGAGTTCATGCCTTTCCCAGCGATATTTGCGCGTAAGTGAATATAACGAACTCAACTGGATTTGGATCTCAGCTCTCCAATTAACAATTCCACCCCATTATCCATTACACCACCCGCACATTCAAGCTTACAGCACCCGGTATTCCCAAGCGGTCACTCATCTAGGTAGTGACCAGAATCGACGTTGCTTAACTTCAGCGATTTTACGAGAACCAGTGATTCAACGTGATGTGGCCGTAAACCGTCAGCACTTGCACAATGTGGCCAGAATTAATCTTTTCAGTTTTTTTTTTTTTATAGGAGCACTCCAGATCACAGAACAATGAAAAAAAATTAAATTTTATAAAAAACTAGCAGTAGAGCCCGGCGTTGCCCGGGGATGTAACAATAAGAGATAGATCAAGCATCGACCATCATAAAGACTGCAAAATTAAATTGACAAAGATTATTGTCTAAGGTTAACGGACACACATGTCTTAATTAGTTTTTTTTTTTTTTTTACGAATTGGTCAAACCCAAACTCAAACAAAAACATTGTATTCAGTCGTTATGAGTCTACCGATTGAATAGAATTTTATTATAAACAATTGTCTTGTAAATGGAATTTTTAAAGCATTCTGATTGCAAAAATAAAGAAAAAAGTGTGCAAGACAATAAGAAACACTACCTGCCAAAAAAAGGGAAGTTTTGTTGAAATCGGTTGAAAAATGTAGGAAATCCGATCCCATATATAAACGAACACAAACACAACCAACCTGGGTTTTATAATAAGTATAACTCGATATGAGTTGTCCCCCTTTCATTCTCGTGATGCCTCTTAATCGTGTTTTCAAATTGATTTCGTGCAAAAACAATTGTGTTTTTCTAATTTTTGGCGCTGTTAGAACCACCGCAAGGTAATTTTACGTAGTCCTGTGAAGTTTTGTTTAAATCGGTTGAAAAATGTAGGAAATCCGATCCAATATATAAACGCGCACACACAAATAAACAAATTAACAAGCTACGAATGCGCAAATGTAATAATAATCAACAACAAATAATTAAATAATCAATAATAAATAACTAGTAAAAGTTAACAACATTATAAAATAGCTACAAATAACCACTTTCGGATCCAAAATTATTCCCACTCATAGCCTATAAAATTTTAAACATAATCGTTATCGCCTACCTAATAACCATTAATATAATACAATAGACTTTACTACTTTTGCTACATATAATAAGTTAAGCGTTCGAGCATGAAACGAAATGTCGTCACGTGATGTGGACCTCAACGTCCATTTCAATCTATAGGCCACCCCATCACACACAGCTAGCTAGCTAGCTAGATAGATAGAGTGAGTGAATGACTGAGCATACGAAAAAGGTGTCCAAACCTTCATTAAAAACTAAGTTTTATCGTCAAAATGTTTTGGCTATTATTAAGAGGAAAGGATTTTTTGTAATTTTTTAAAAACTATTTTAGAACCTTCAATATGTAGGTTAAAAATCTTGTTTTTCTGGCATAAACGTGCAACAATACATTTGTATGGGGAATTTTAACGCTTTTTGCGGTGAAAAACACATTGAATTGAAAATTCTTGCAAAAATCAGGTAATTGTTGGATTTTTATGAAACTTTCAGGACTTATTCAAAAATGAACGAAATTATTTTTTTTTATGTTTTTTTAGAAAAACTTGGTGATAATATTTTCTTTATTTCTGTTACTCCCCACTTATTTAATTTTTAGGAAATTTCCAGAAATTCTTTTGGTCAAACTGGACACCAAATTACAGAAAATCTACTCTGAATCGTAAAATGTAATAAAACTAAGACATCATTTAATTAGAAATGCTTTTAATTAATTTTATGAATAAAATATACTATGGACACTATTGTCTTAAGAAAAAATTCCATGAATAATGAAATTTTTCAAAATTTGATTTCATTTTTTATTTCAATTAGAATAATATATAAGTATTTAAATCTTTTAAAATTTTGTATTAATTTGTAGGAGTCAAGTGATATGGTTATTAAATAAAAATTGTATTTACTAATCATAAATGGAAAAGCTCACTACAATTCAGCGACCCCAGTATTAAAAAAAAAAATGACTCTGTGTGTGTGTGTGTGTGTATATATAAACATGCCAACTTTTAAAATATGGACGCCCATACACGACATCATCACCGGTAACTATAGTAATTTTAAAATTTATTAGTAATTTTTTAACATTTCTTAAACAAGTTCTTCATAAATAAAAAATAAATATATAAAGCTAAAATATTTTTAAAATTCAATAAAATATTACAATGCTTAAAATATTTTATTTTTTAAGATGACTGGATAGTTGAAAAATTATATAAAAAAGGGCGGTTTCGTTGTATTAGTCATATAATTGTATTACAATAATCCACCCTTTACATAAATTGACCAAATATCAGGCTGTCGATAACTGTGTAAATACCTCATAAAAAACACAATGTCTCTGCGTTAAAAAAATGCTTTTCTGCGATATTTTTTTTAACTAAAAGTAATATTTGTTTCAATTCCGATTAATTAAACTTTAAATCAGCTAATTTAATCAAACAACTTTTCAGAAAAGTATATTTTAACGCAGAGGATTAAATAAAGAGGATTCTTTTGTGTTGACAGATTTGTCAATATGGACGATTTAATTGATTTTACTGAGAATCAGAAAAAGAATTATTCCAATCATTTTAAATTCGGTTTCAAATACAGTAAAGTATTTTGCTGATTTGAAACATTAAATTTAATCTATTAGCTTGGAATTAAAACTAAAATAAAAGATTAAATAAATACTCGTCATTTTTAAAATGCATTTGAAACTTTAGACATCGTTTCTTTTTTGGAGGTACCTAATACGCACCTATCCTTCACTAATTAATACAATTTTGGTTAAAAATTCTTCACAAGGATTTTCATAATTCACTTCTTTTATTGTGTATAACAAACCTTTGTTTGGATTCAATGTACAGTGGTTAACTATCAGTACACATCATTTAGTTATATGTTCTCCTGTTACTACCAGAAAGCTAAAAACGATTTTTTTGGGTGTCATAATTTAAAAAAAAAAAAAGATTTCATAAAATCATTGTAAATATTTCTGTCTTGAATTTATATCCATTCCCCTGAATCCATAATACCTATAAACGCCATCTTCCGACACAGGTACAAAAAATAAGTCGTCCTTACCGCTTCTGATTTGTCAAACCTATTAACGAATATTTGACCCTTTAAAAAATCTAGTTTTTCTCTATTCGAATCATGTGTAATTACCTTGGCGAATGAAAATTGGAGAAAGGTCATGTTTCAGGGAATTTTATTGAGATGTCTAGAGTCTAAAAAAAACCTTGTAGTTGGTTTGTTAAAAAAAATAGCATCAGGGAATGATCAGAGTTACTTTAAAAAACATTCATAAATTTATAAAATGAAATGTATATCAACAAATATATTTCTTTATGAATAATTCCCTATAATTAAGGAAATCTTACTGAAACAGATTTTATCTATTTATCTATCTATCTATCTATCTATCTATCTATCTATCTATCTTTCTATCTATTAGAGTCTATTTATCTATTATCTATCTATCTATCTATCTATCTATCTATCTATCTATCCATTGTATCTATCTATCTTTCTATCTATCTATCTATCTATCATATCTATCTATCTATCTATTGATATATATATATATATATATATATATATATATATTACGGTTCAATAGCTATCTATCTATCTATTACGGTTAATTATGTTTTTTTTTTTCATTATGCTTTTTTTTGTTTGTTTGTTTTTTAATCGAAATCACCCCAAAGCAAGGCAGTAATGTCACTAAAACACAAGGGGTTACTTTGTGGAAGAATTAAGAACAGAAACATTAATGATGAGCAGTAAGAGAAAAGAGTAACCAGGTGGACAATAGATAGAGATTGCATTTAAATTTTTACAGATTGAAGTTGGTTGAAAAACATGGAGCCGGAAGGGATTTCCACAAGAGAGAAGTGCAGAGAGGAAACTGTTAGCATTGAATTTACGGTCACATCTAGCTTGCTCAACACTAAACTGATGAAAATTGAAACCGCCCTTCGGGTACACACATTATTTGCCCACACATTTAATACTAATAATCAGCAGTGAATAATGAATAAATACAAAATAGCCTAAAGTAATCGATAATGAATAAATAATGAAATAAAAGTAAATATCAGTTCTGTAAAAATTTGGTTCTCCGAAGAAATAAGCCATCTTTATCTCTTCGGATTTGTCAAACCTATTAATGAATATATATATATATATATATATATATATATATATATATATATATATATATATATATATATTAAAACATATACCCAGCACTGGATATAAATATATACTAGTAATAAGCTATATAAAAAAAAAGTGGTTACGTTGTATTAGTCATGTTATTTTATATATTTTTACAATTATGTAATAATTTTTTAATTGAAGAAATGTCTACCCAAAACAAATCTTTTATATATATATATATATATATATATATATATATATATATATATATATATTCATATAAAATCGATATATCGTTCTATCTATCTATCTCTTCTCTCTCTCTCTCTCTCTCTCTATATATATATATATATATATATATATATATATATATATATATATATCTGTATGTTCATATCTATCTGTCTATTTATTTATCACGGTTCATTATCTATCCATCTATCTACACTTTCTTCTTCAATGACATTTAAGAACAAAAATAAATTTGTAATTTCACTGATTTTTTTCAATCCTATTACTTTGCAATGAAATGAAAATATTTATGATAGATAGATAGATAGATAGATAGATAGATAGATAGAACGTGATAATTTCGAACAAATGTCGATTACCAAAAAATGAGCAAGATATTTAGATACCAACACTGAAGGGTAGTTAACATTATGTTGTATGTTCTGTGTAAATACGAAATAAATAAAAAATATAGTACATTTATGTTGTCAACAGTTTTGTTGTGATTTTCTTGAAAATGAAAAAGAAAGGTTTTTTTTTACATACCTTTGCATTTGGTAACTATAAATCCTGCCCAAAATGATTATTTTTTTTTATAGTAATGAAGAAGTAAAACTATAATGTTTAGAACACTATTCGTTGACACTCAACGAACTTGACACATTGGCAATAATGAAAACTGCTAAGTGATATGACTAGGCAAGCATAGATTTTACCTTACAAAAATAATGTACAACAGAAACAATTTAAGTAAACCATAGCGTAACGTTTTTGTTGTTAAGAATAAAAAAAAACATCCATATGTGACATTATTTAGCTATGCTAATTGGCTAAATTAATTAAGCGTGGAAATTAAAAGCGAGAAATACTTAAAGCGAGAAGAAGCTATCACGAAAGACATACTGAGCGATGTTATTTTTTTTTTAACAAAAGAAAACTTGGGTAAAGATTTTATTTTCATTTGCGAAGAAAAGTATTTTTTTTGCAGAAGATAGAAAATTCGTAAGATCTCGGATCTGTCAGAATTAATTTATGCCATGACGCGGCGAGGAAGGGCAGATAGCATGTGACCGGGAAGGAGTAGGCTGAGATCACCCCAAAGAAAATGGAAGGAAGATGAGAAAAAGGAAAAGAATAAGCCATTAACTGTCTTTCGGAGATATTTGATTTTGGAAGGGAACCACATGTTTTATCTCCAGAACTGATCATGATAAAAGTTTGTTACCTGGACAGACTGTTGGCGACAGATGTGAAGATGTTGAGGAAGACAAAGAGAATTCAGTTGACCACCCAGATAATAACTTTTCTTAAACTTGTCCTGTTGATGACTCCCAGATGACATCAAGTTAAGATAGAGATTTAATACCACAGTACGATTTGTGGGAATTTAGTCGGTGAAAAAAAAAAAAAGTAAAAGGAAGATAAATTTTTCTTTGAGCGATAATTGTAAACTGAGGCCATTATATATACACCCGCACTATATATAAAGCGTTCATTATATGATATATGGCGTGAGCGATGGGCGGATTGATGTGAGTTTGTGACCCTGGGTTTCACGCTTTTGCGATCGTCAGACAAACTGATTAATTTTTTAAAATTTTGGGTTTATGTAGATTGCGTGTATTGGTGTTATTATGGAAGTGGGGGGGGACATCATCGTGATGTCATCGTGGTAACGCATACATCGATGTATGTTCATACGCCCAATGAAGTACGCAGACACACATACACACTTGGTCGTCCGTCGGGACTCATACATATATAAACATATGTGGACAGTTTCGGATTTGACATATGTATGTATACGGGTGGTATTGTGTCTATACATACGCATTTGTATGTTGAAATTCAAAGATTGGAAGTGTAGCGAAAATTTCTCGTGAATGTCTCATGTATACATGTCATTTTTATTTTTTCCAGTGAATAATATTTCCTCGCATGTAAGATATAACGTGGTGGGGTTTTGTAAAATTATGATAGGAAAAATTAATTATTATTTTTTTAATTTTAATTTTTGAAAAAAAAAGTTTATTTGTTATATTTTAAAGCTAGTTATTTGTTTGTTTTTGATGACTGTGTATTTGTAACTGGTAGAAATTTCGTTTGAATCCTTTATTGGTTATTTTATATGGTGATATTTCGCAATATGTGTGTTTATATTAATAATTATAGCGGGTCTATATGATAATAGTAGATGTGAAGTGATAGTAATTTGTAATTTGGAGACAATGATAAAAGTAATTTATATTTTTGTTATAGTTACATACTAATAGTTATATAATATATATTATTGTTATTATATTTATATATATATATATATATATATATATATATATATATATATATATATATATATATATATATATATATCTATATTATTTTATGTTTACTATTTTGAGATATACTTTCTTCCAGGCCTAAATTAAGTATCCGACATGTTCCGAGTGTTTTACTTTTAGTAAGTCCCAACTTTGAACCCCACATTTTAAATGGCGACGAGTTTTATTTTGTGGTCCCAACTTTGACGAGATTCGAGAAACGCACTCACGGCGAAACATTTCAAACCATACCAATCCCACATCTGGGTCGACGAAGAATTCGAGAAACGCATTCACGTCGAAAAACTGCAATACCTTGCCAGTCCCACAACAGTGGCGGCAGAAAAGATTCGAGAATTTCGTTCTCCCCATATCAATAGCGACAGTACTCGAAAAATACACAGAAACTCCACGCGTTCCCACAGTAGTGTTGAACGTGAAATTAAGCTGGTATTACTACATTAGCGATTTAAAAAGCTAAACACCCAGCGTCTACATATATTCCAATACCAAACATCAGTGACGAGCAGTGATTCGACATCTACGGAATATTAAAGTCTGTCCAAAATACGAGAACGATTTCTACACACCCACACACACAGAAAAAAAAAACAGTTTGTCTTAAAACAAACTGATAATACAAAAGCAACTACTAAAATTGTACTCAAGTTTTCGAAAAAACTATCTAAAATTTTTTTTTTATGTAACTGAGTTGAACTCGTGCCTTGTGTGTGTGTGTGTCTGTGTCTTCATCTGGTGCTGTCCAGTCGTCACTTCCCACCCTTAACAGAGTTTAAAAACAACTACTCGGCCTTGTGGGTGATGGAATATTTTCCACCTTCAACCCTTAGCCTACAAACGAAACCTTGCTAGTTTCTCACTGTTCATCGCTAGTATTATGGAAAATGTTCAAACGAGCTTCATTCCTTAGTTACACCAGTTCGTTCCTTCACAGCTAGGACCTGCCATGCCGCATACACAGCGTCAAATCATCCCCATTCCTTTCGTATTTCTTTAGTAAGGAAGAAGTTCAAATCAGACAGTTTTTTTCTCCAGAACCTTTACTTTCTGGAACAGACTCCCGAAAGTTTTCTAGTCAAAGGGCAACCAATATTTACCCTACATAATCCTCATACTCTGCCCCCTCACTTATGCCCTCACAACAATCTCACTAAGTAACCCTCTACCTTAAGTGGCTCTTATATTGGGTGAGCTTAAACAAAAATAAAAATAACGAATACAACATAAACTAATTAAAGCCTTCGTCTATGCCGAATGAAGGTTTATAACTCTAATCTTAGAATTTACAACATTTACATTTTTATATAACTTTACTAGACCAAGTATTAGTATTATTAGTAGTAGCAGTGTCAGATAGATAGATATAATTCGATGTATGCATGTATGTATGTATGCATTTCTTAGGTAATTTTTAGGGGCTTACGGTCATATCACGTCGAAACACCGATTCCTGTACGATCAACTAAGTTAAGCAACATTGAGCCTGGTCAGTACCTAGATAGGTGACTGCTTGGGAATACCAGATGCTGTAAGCTTGGATGGTGAAATGGATAATGGTTCAGAATTATTAATCACATTACCGAGTTCCAATTCCAGTCGAGTTCATTAAATTCACTTACGCGCAAATAATCTTAGGAAAGGCATGAATCCACCTCTTCTCCTCCCAGCTATGGATTAATTAGTAAGACCTGTATCGCTAATCATTATTATCTCTAAAAAAATTCTTAAAAATCTAAAAATATTTTCTAGCTTTAAATAACCTACAAAAGGTTGATAAGCCGTAGAAAATAGATCAACTGAATCAATTCGTATATTTAGCGTGTGAAAGTGTTTGAGTAGACTTCCCTTCCCTTTTTTTTATTTTGTTGTAGTTTTTTGTGGGTGTGGGGATAGTACAAATCTATGTCTGCAGGCGTGTGCATTCAAGAGTCTTAAAGAAATTGTAACCTCCGGCAGTTTTTTTATCATTTCATGTCAAGCAAGGCAATAAAGCCACTATGGCGCAAAGGGATTACTGAGTATACGATAATATGAGAAAAAAGCATTATTAAAGAGAGAGAAAATAAAAAAAAAAACAAGAAGACAGCGATTGACATTGCATTGTAGTAAGATTAGGTAATAATAACACCATACGAAAATATACACTTTCCTCTTTACTAAGTGAGTGACAGAGAAAATTCTCTGTCCCTCTCTTCTATATATTTCCTTTCCTTTCCTTCCTTCTATTGTTCCTATCCTCGGTAATGGACATGGACCCGGACTTAGTTTATGTGGGTCAGTGAACGTCATTAAAATCAACCAATGACAACACGTCCCGCCAAAAATCAAACGGGAAACACAGATGTGTCAGCTCCAATAAAAAGAAGAAAACCACGCACGAGACTAGAGGAGCTTGATTCGAGGTAGCAGTTCGCGACGCCAGGGTTGGTGATTCATCGGCTGTGAGTCTGACCTGACAACTCCAGAAGAGAAAGAAGAAGAAAGGATGAATGTAACGAATTAATTTCCATCAACCAAAAGGAAGACAACAACCTTTTATGAACTCTCAAATCACAAAAAAGAACTAATGAAAATAATCAACCTAATGGAGTCAACAATAAATAGTACTATAGACAGTAAATTTGTCCTTTACTTCATCTCTATATACCATAACATTTAAATTTTTGAAAATCAAAGTTGACTGGAAAGCAAGAAGCCGGAAGAGAGTTCTTTTGTGAAACTCTTCTTCCAGCTTCTTTGAATCTATGTGTATGTGTAAATACTCATGTATTTATTTCTGATTGAAGGAAGTAGAAACTGATTTTAAATGCTTTGTACGCCGCTGATCAGGGTCGGTGCGTACTACCCCCGAACACCCCCACCGGGAGCATAAGCCTGATTGAGGGTCCCAGGCAGTACTTTGTAGCCCTTGCTATCCTATCAGCATTTTCTTCTTCTTTTTTTGTCTACCTACATTTATGTACATTACTAAGCACAACTCTGTATTAAAGGGTGAAAACTTTTCACGTCTTTTGATGTCATTCTGGGGTTCTTTTGTTTTCGTCCAAATCCGTGAATTTGTTTGGTTCATGCTAAGTCTCGAAAAAAACACGATATAAAATTCAATATTTTTTATCCATAATGTTTAATATGTTAAAATTATTCAACTTTTTAACCAGAAAAATCTCAAGTGGATGTTAAAATTGCTGCAAAACATTGTTGATTTATTTAAGATGGTATGATCTATTATTGCATGTCTCTAATTTTCATTTAGATACATTATTTGCATTTTTAATTTTTTTCTAATTGAATTTTTCACCGATATTGCATATGATCCATTATTGTACATAATTAGTGTACAATAAAATTTGTATCTTATATGAATACTACCTTATGTAAATTAAGATGTAGTAGAGTAGGAACGTATCATACATTCTGGGGAAGGGGCGTATCATAGATTTGTGGGGGCACGAGACCCTTGTACCGGCCCCGTATCTGATTATTCCTCACATTCTCTAATATTCTTCAAAACAAATCTCTTAGACATATATTAAATTTTTAAGATGTCTTTAAGGAGTTTTAATTGTTTTTTTATTGCCATCCATTGAATTTTTAACCGAACTAGGCGAAAGTGATTCTGATTTCAATTTTGTTTTAAAATGTCTAAAAATCTTATTTAAATACATAAAATTGTTTCTCTTTTTGTAGATTAATTTTTGGGTATTATCTTTTAAACAAAACCAAAATTTAACTTCAAAGGAAAAAATTGTGAACATTTTCAGTGCTAAGGAATGCGTGTGTACAGGTTTTGTTACCGGAGTTTTATATAAGGAATCTGATAATTATAATTGTATGTACACAGATGAATGAAAAGTAAGAAAAAATATTTAAGACTCTGTTGTTAGAGATGCCTGTGAGTGTGTGTGTGTGTGTGTGTGTGTGTGTGAGAGAGAGAGAGAGAGAGAGAGAGAGAAAATGAGAAAGAGCGAAAATCTAATAAGTAGCCATCCGGGGTAAAGAAATTTTCTCCAGCGGGAACAAGGCTCGTATTGATGCTGTTACATTTCGTAGCAAAAGAGAGAAGAAAAAAAGCATATGTCCGCTCTTTTATAGTCCCGAAACAGCGACACCTAACGGACGTCATAGAAAACTAGGTGAAAGGAATCCTCGCAATGCGTTTTTTTTTTCTTTCAGCATTCTTGGAAGCACTTATCCACCTCTATAATCTTACCGCATTTATCTTATCAATTTATTATCATCGGTCATTAAATAAAGGAACGACTAGGGGAAAATCGGGGTACATTTTCTACTTAGCAACACAAATAACCTTATATAAATAAATGATTTCATTTAACTGTAACTTCGCTGAGTTAGTTAAATATATGTCGAACTGACCTGGGCTTTGTAAAATATGATGTAGTTCGTGATGAAAAGATGTGGACGATGTTCATCTTTCAACAATTTCATGTCATGCAGCCCAGCTTCTGATTCTATATATTTCTTCCTGGATTTCAATCTGTAGTTCGAACACAGTTCAGAACAACGATTGGACTGTAACGTTCAATCTGTGCATTATCCATTGAAACGAGTTTCAATGAACAACGATGCATTCGCATTTGTTAATTTTTTTTCAGAACCCAGTTCCCATTTAAAGTTAGTTGTTCAGTGCATTTTTCTGATTTTTAGAAGACGTTTGCTTTTTAAGTAACACATAACAATTGCCACATAAATTTTGGTCTGGGAGGTTATTATGTTTACAAAGTTTAGGGTTGTGCTGTTCACATATCTACTATTGTAAACGCCCCGGTAGGGAAATGACGAAATAGCGGAGCAATTTTTGTCCTTAGTTGCATGTTTCAATTTTGAAGTACAAATGAAATGAGAAAGATGCTATTACGAGGTCGAAAAATGATGAAGAAATATGGCGGCTTCTTGTTGTTGTTGTTGTTGAAATCATAAGAAAGTTTTGTTTTCTTTTAATAGAAGGAGCGATATATTGACAAAAAATAAAAAGAGTTAATGAATAAACCCCGTGGGAATAATAAGATTTTAATTCTCATGTAGACAGCACTGAATTGTGTGTCGGGTTTTTGAACAATGAAACACAGAAGGTTGACGTGGATTTGAACTGCGACTGGTCAAATGGCACAATGATTGACACTTGGTCGATCACACACACAGCTAAAAATACGGGCTATGAATGGGAAACTTTTCTGCGTAAACAACGAACTTAGAATTAACCTTTACTGGTCGGAGGGTGGCTGAGGTAGCGGGCATAAATGAGTCACTAAGGAAGGTGGAAGAGCCACCTACGCCCACTGAGGAGAATTAGTTGGAGATGATAATAAGAGGAAGTGGAACTTATGCAAATCACAACATGAGATAGGTCAGGACTTAGATCGAAGCGATCACTTCATCGATCAGCTGCGGTATTGGACGTCTTGGACGACCGGGGAGGGTGTAGGGCGATAATTGTTGCCGTGGACCAGGATAGACCCTGAAGACGACAGAATCACCACTTAATTGCTGTTGTTCCTAGGTCCACCTTGACTGTAAGGAGACTGTTCAGCATTCACTGTCATATGAGAAGACCGATATTACATAATAGTTCAGTACTCTATTCTTTGTTTCTAAAGAATTTTCCTTTGCTCAACTTTTGGAAGGCATTTTCACTATCACAATATGCCTTTGAATTTCAGTGTCGTACATTCCGTCCTGTGTTAAAACATTTCTCAGATATTTAAATTTTGGTACGGGTTTGATTTTTGTATATCAGATTTGTAATTTGCATGTTGGACTGTTCCCTTTGCTGACAACCATGCATTCTGTCTTCTTACAATTGATGCTTAGTCCTTTCTTCTCGCTTTCCTTCGCTGCCTTCTTGAGTTCTTGTAGTCTCCTTTCCATATCTGCTATCAACACTGTGTCATCTGCAAATCTTATGTTGTTAAGGACTAGTAGGACTAATTCTCTCAGAATCACCTCACTGTAAAGGTTGAATAAGTCCGCTGAGAAGTTACAGCCTAAAATGTACAGCGTACCCTGAGGATAAGAGAAATAATGAGCGAATAACAAGTTTGACTAAATGGATGACAAGAAGTACCACAAATAAGAAGGGAATTAAATTAATTAATTAATTAATTAAAGAATTAAGAATGCTTTCGATAAATAAACGACAGGGTATTGTAGAGAATGATGAACGACTACATTTTCAGAGAGAAAGGGAGCGAGAGAGAGCGCAAGTGGGGGAGATGAGGAGGAGCGAAAAAGAGGGAGCGAGAAAGAGTGGGAGAAAGGGAGGGGAACGAGGAGGAGGGGGGAGAAAGATGGAAAGAAGGGAGGCAGAGGGGAAGGAGGGAACAAGAGGGGAGGCAGGGAGCAAGAGGAGAGGCAGGGAACAAGAGGAGGAGATGAAGAAGAGCGAGAAAGAGGAAGCGGAAAAGAAGGGAGGAGGAGGGGAGGGAGGGAGCAAGAGGGGAGGCAGGGAACAAGAGGGGAGTCAGAAAGAAAGAGGAGGAGATGAGAGGAGCGAGAGAGAGAAAATGTGGGGGAGAGGGATGAAGAGGATCAAGTGGGAGGTGAGAGAGGTAGAAAGAAACGGGGAAGAGAAGGAGCGTGAGGAAGGAGTATATACGCAAACAGATAAACGATGCACACATATGTATAATTTAAGATGAGATCCTACACCGGTGAATCAATAGACTCTCAATAATATCAGTGGAGGAAAAAAAGATCAAGAAAATAAACAGAAAGGAAAAGAGAGTAAGAAAAATGTATTTATTCAAGGTGGTCTGACCTTATTTCCTCCATGTCTACTTAACCAAATGTCCTTACAAATATTAAGAGCCGTGACACATTACAAAGGATATTCGAGTCATAAGAAAAAGTGTTATGGGCATATATTTCAGTAGTTGCCTTTTAAGCAATTTATATATATATATATATATATATACATTTACACATATATATATGTGTGTGTGTATATATATATACACGCACACACACATTTACACACCCTCTACCTCTGATAGTGAGCACTCTATCCCATAAATATAGCACGCGTTAAGACTATATTTCTTCATATATATATATATATATATATATATATATATAATAAAATGAAGTAAAATATCGTATACTACTGTACACTACCATGGTTTCGAACGCTATATCTCATCAGGTGGCTGGGATAATTTGGCGATAGACAGTGCGTGTGTTTTTTGAATGGGAGAGCAGAAATATTGTCTAAATGTCGACATGTAAGCAAGAATGTTCTCAGCCTGAACGACCCTAATGAAAAAAAAATTACTTTTTTTTCGCTCACACCTCTTCCCCTTCTTGATTTCCGTTGCCGCAGCATGATAATAGTAGGGTGAGGTGGTTTGAGAGACACTTGTTACTCACCCATCTGATGAGGTCTTGATTTGAGTATTTATTTTTTAGTATGTTAACTATCTCTCGACTCGTTAGTTGTTCTCAAGTAATCTTTTAATCATCTAAGAGAACCATTTTTTTGTATGGCTGAAGTTAACCTCCAGGAGGTTGACTCATTGCACCTCTTTGGTCAAACGTTTGCTATTTACATGCAGTGGAAAGATTACATTGAATCAATTGCTAGGTTTGCTGCTAAAAAAAAACAAAAAAACTGGTTCACTGTGTCGTGCTAGACATTTTCCCTGCCTAAACCTATCTTACATATTTATAAATCTACCATGCGCCCATACTTTGAATATTCGAATGTATTGAGTCATTTCTCCCGCCACCTTAACGTAGCTTCTGTGTACCATTTCTAAAAATACTTTCACGGTAATTATTCTGATGAACCTTCCTCTATGGTACCTAGACTTTATGTATTTAAGCGCAGTACTACATTGGCGGTTAGGTCTCATTATTTTATATTTGAAATGGTTTAATAGTGCTTTTCCTCATGTTATCTCACACTCAGTAACTCTCCCGCCCTTGCGTTTAGTGGTTTTCTTGCCTTGCTTGGGATGAAAAGAAAAAGTAATCCCTTTACATAGTCGCTGTCAGCTCTTTATACTAAAGTTTACCCAATACAAAGCTTGAGAGTTAGTCGAGGTAACAGTAGACAAGATGATAATGTTGAATAAGATGTGTGAAATAAATACAAGAGTGGATGGTAAGAAGTTAATATTATGATGATAAGGAGGAAAATGTTTATTAACCTTTGATTTGAATAGGTCAAGATTGAAGTGTTCAAGAAAGCAACCACACAGGAGTCTGTTCCAGCAAATGGCAGTTCTAGAAAAAACTGTCTGTGTAGAAATTTCTGCTTACTTCTGGAACGCAAAGGAAATGAGAATGATTCATCTCCATGGAAGTGGTATGGTCTGTCCTAGCTGTAAAGGTCTGAACGGATGGAACGGAGGAATGGAGATCATCTGAACATTTGCCATGGAAATAGCGTTAGTGTAGCATCAGGGTTGCAAGTTTGCATCTGCGGGAAAGAGGCAGCTGACTGAAAAATATAGAAAAATCTACACATTCAGTTAAAAATCAAAATAAAAAATATCGTTGATAATGGCTAATAGAATAGCCGAAAGCGCTTGGATATGCAGAACATTCGGAATGTTTTACCACATTTTATATTCAGAAAAGAAATCACTTATACAAACACAAGAAAAACTGAATAAAATATTTAAACGCGGAACCTTATCAGTTGCGCTTTAATAAAACTTGTAGATAGATAGATAGATAGATAGATAGATAGATAGATAAAATTTGAAGTTTGAATCAGATTATTCTCTGATTTTTGGGAAATATTTTAAAACAGGGTATGGAGATATTTTACTTTCATTTCGGAAAAAAGTATCCGTTTTTGTGCTACCTATAGAACACAAACTAGACAGGTGTTGATAACAATTGTTTGCAAAGGGTATTTGATATGTCGGCAATATTTATTCTTTGAAAATCAGCGTAATTGAACGTTTTTTGTTTTAATTTTGATCGCAACATAAAGTTTATTTATATCTTGATTTTATTGTTTTTTTATAACGTTTTCTCTCTTAACTCTTAATAAAAGATAATATCTTTTTTATTTTCATAGTTTACCAATATATAGAAATAATACCTCATGTAGTTTGCGGCCATTTTCTACTGGCCAGAGTGAGAGCCTATAGCTGGCTGCCACGAATAGGCAGGAAGATTCTATTGGCCAGCGTGAGAGCCAACAGCTGACTGACACGAATGTTAACTAGCATGCAACAAATTTTAATCTGCACGGCACTTTACTCCAATTAGCTCATTCGCTTGCTTAAACTCAACGTTGATTCTGATTTCGCAGAACTGGGTTGGGTGTGAAAAAGTATTTGTTGCTAACATTCTTTTTTCATTCGGTTTTTCCAGTTACGAGTCTTTTTTTAAAGCTGATCGTTTTGTGTTCATTTTGTTTAGTTCTTTTTTCGTAATAGATTCAATGTTTAGTATAGAGCTTAGAAAAATTCGCAGTGTGAGATAGGCAAGAAGTAGCAACATCAGCACGGCAAAGGGCACTCCTTTAAAGGCAAGGAAGGGCAAAAATATTTTAAGTCAAGTGATAGCGATTACTGTATGAGTCGTACGATTTTTGAATCAAGCCCGGGCAACGCCGGGTCATGCTGCTAGTCAATATATAGAAATAATACCTCAACCAATTTAGAAACATTCTGTTTCATGAATTCCTGCCGAGTGTAAAGCAGAAAAAGAATTCTTCAGATAAGACCGTTTTCCAGTTTTTACGGTATTTTTACTAGGAAATTCAGTATTTGTTTTCAATACATATTCTTATTTTAAGACATTTTTACGTTTATACATTCTTTTTTATAGATACAAATATTTAAGTAAATGTTCTGTTTATAATAAGCAGTATTAACATTTACCGGCCTGAATGTCCGAGAAATTGTCATAGAAAATATGCGTCCTCACCAAATTTTATGTGATAATAAAGTACATTTAAAAATTTTAAAAACACAGAAAGAGCGTTAAAGGGAGATAACCGTGGATCCGAAGTCAGAACATTACCATTGATAAATCTCTCCTCCAATTTACGGACCCTAGTTACTATATTCTTAGTACTTGATATAATGCAAAAATATCACAATGATAAAATCGGTCAATAATTATTTAGAACTATTTATACTGGGACTCATGCATACAATTACAAATAATCCATAATAATATTTAAAATTTTGAAATCATAATTATGTTTGATATATTAATTTTTTAAACTGTTTTTAAATCTTTGATTGTTTTTCAATCATTCCACCTCACCTGCTATCCTCTTCCGCTGTACTTATGAGGTGCGTCGCACCGTTTCGGTACAACTGCCCTAAGCAGACGATTGCTGTTTGGTTTTACTTTGGGGGGGTTCTTGTTTTTTTTTTTTTTTTTTGTTTTATGATCACTAAGCTTCGAAAATGATTATACTAATATTGGTATAAATTGTCACCATTGTTTATCTATTTACCAAAAGAACCTATTTGAATATGACAAAATATTATAGATAGCTTAGATACACATATTGAAATTAATAATTAGTTCATAGTAATTAACTACGTTTAAGGGGAATGTCTTCCCCTTCTGAAAAATTAAGTTTTATTCGTGAAATCAATATAAGAATTGTTAAAACTATTAAATTTATTTCAGTGGCATCATATTAATAATTTTAATATGTTGAAAGGTGCGTCGTTTTTTTCTGTTGTTCTGTGTATCAGGGACTTCATTTTTTTTTTTTTTGCACAAATTACCAACACATTTACATTTATTAATTCATTATTGACTTTGATTTAAGTAACATTGTATAATGCGAGCAATAATGATTATTACATTAACTTTTATTGCAAATACAAATTAAAGTATGTGTAATTTATATATAAAATTATATGGCTTCCGTTAGTCCGTCTATCTGTCTGTCCGTTGCACCCTCTAAAAAAGTCATACATTGACCAATTGAAACCAAATTTTGGGGAGAAGTGCAAACAGCTGAGGGAGTACAAAGTACAATTGGTTTTACTCGGGTGCGTAGCTTAGTACAATAAATTTTCATTAATTTTTTTAAACTAAAAGTTTTATTATTTAACATACAAAATACTCCCACTATTTTAAAAGCAATTTAATGATTAAAATAACAAATACTTATTTAATAAAAATGTAATATTGTTTCTTGTATATCTTTTCTTAGTTTTTATTGGTCTGCGAAATTGAACGAAACGTAGACTATGTACAAATTTTTGAACTGATCCATTCTTTCCTATCCAAATTTTTGAACTGATCCATTCTTTCCTATCCAAATTTTTGAACTAAAATTAATTCTGGACGGCTACTCTTCCAGTTCCGTTTGTACTAATGCAGGTGTCCCTCAGGGCGTCATCCTTGGTACTATTTTGATTTTAATTTTCATTAATGACCTTCCCGATAGCATCGTATCTCAACATGGTATCTACGTTAATGGCACAACCATTTACACCTGTTTCCATAGTAAGTTTGGTTTGGTTTGGTTGGTTTGGTTTGGTTTGTTTAACGGCATATCAACACCTCAATGGGTTATTTAATGCCGACAAAATTTCTATTGCTAGTAATATTTTTTCAAAAATATATTGTTGGTAATATTTTTTTTCAAAAATGTATTGCTGGTAACTTTTTTTTTTAATTTATTGCTGGTAAAAAAATTCCAAGAAAGTATTGCTGGTATTGAAACATATATTAATACTTTCATAGTGTTTTGACCTCTTTTTTTTGGGTGGGGGTGACTATTTATCCATAGCGGGAACCCTGACATGGTCAGACTGGACCTGGAAACACCAGAAATTAAGAGGTGTTTCCACGCTCCTCAAATACTTCTGATCAAAGGCCTTGCAGTCGGATATATTTTATCGTCTTACCCAGGACGAATCAATAGTAAGTCTGATCAGTTTGACTACGGTCAAAATGGCAGCTTATATCGAAAACGACCTTCATCCTCTTATTAACTAGGGAAAGGGATGGCGTGTTAACTTTAACGCTTTAAAAACTAAACTGCTCTCTATTAATCATCGGAATGCGATTTACAGGTCGGAGACACTAAAACTAAGCAGGTGTGGAAATTTAAATATCTGGAAAGTGTTCTGACAGAGGGCGGAAAGTGCGACACTGACATCCTAAAACATATTGGGATGGCCAAAGACGCATTCCAAAAGCTAGGCAGAGTCTTAAGAGACAGGAGGATTTCTTTGGTAACAAAGAAAATAGTACTGAGCAGCTACGTGACATCTGTCCTCCTTTACGGCAGCGAATGTTGGACGGTCTCCTCAAAGATGAAGAAGAGACTTGAGATAAAGGACGCATGGTTCTACAGAAGGGTGCTAAGGATGCCATGGATCGAACATGTCAGCAACGATGACGTTTTGGAGAGAGGATGCAAACAAAAAGGAAACTTATACTTAACATCAGGAAGAGGCAGCTGAAATTTCTCGGATACGTAATAAGAAAGGAGGGCTTGGAGAATATGATACTCACAGGTTAAATAGAGGGAAAGAGAGACAAAGGAAAACAATGCATGACATACCTGGCGGTCTTAAGCAAGTGAATGAGAGAACGTGGTCTGGGATATGTGGCAAAGGAACGAAACTTACTGAGAGTTACAATGGATAGGGGGAAGTGGAGAGCCATGATCGCCTACGTCCTGAAGGGACACAGCACATAAAAGAAGAGGAAGAAGAGACCACTCTCTGTCTTTCATCAGCACCACTGATGCTGACTTCCTGGAGAGTGACTCATTGCGCATTTACGAGCTAACGTTCTCGGCTGACATGAAGTGGAAATACTAGACTGAATTTATTACTAGGTCACTTAAAAGTTGGTTCTCTCTGTCGTGCTAGACAATTTTTCCCTCCAGAATCTATCTTACATATTTATAAGTCTACCATTCATCCATGCTCAGAATATGGCTGCCATATTTGGTCAAGTGTTCCTGCTATTTAACCTGAGCTCCTTAATAAAATCCGAAGAAGAATCAACAATATTATTGGCCCTGTTCTTGCGTCTCGGCTGCAGCCTCTTTCATAACGCTGTAAGGTTGTCTCTCCGTAACTTTTTTGTTTTATAAATACTTTCATGGTAATTGTTCAGGTTAACTCTTTGAATTTAAGCGTAATACTAAACTGGTGACGAAGTCTCATAAATTTATAGTTGAGCTGGTTAGAAGTAACCGTAGATTTTATGCTAACATTTTCATTTCTCGCACTTCTCGCTTGTGGGACTCTCTTCCGGCACCATGCTTTCCAGCTAACTTTAATCTTCAAAAATTTAAATGCAGTGTCAATCGCTATCTATGGTCCTCCTGGTTACTCTTCTTTTGTTCTTACTCCTTAGTAATGTTTCTGTTTCACACCCAGTAACCCCCCTGTGTCTCAGTGGCTTTACTGCCTTGTTTGGGGCAAAATCGATTAAAAAATCAATCTCGCTAGTTATGTATTAAGATCTATCTATCTATCTATCTATCTATCTATCTATCTATTACGGCTCATTATCTGTCTATTGGATAGATAGATAAATAGATAGATAGATAGATAGATAATGTATAAAATATGCTAATGAGAAAAGAGTGTTCTATTGCATTATAAATATAATTAAAAGAATATATCATAGAAATCAACATCTCAGAGTGACTTGCAGTTTCATGCCTTAAGCAATCATCAGAATATATGTACAGTAGTGGCACTGTAAGTTCTTAGATCAATTAATTGAAAATATATCTGGAATATTTAACGTTTAATATTCAATCTCTGTGACTAATTTAAAAGTGCTGGGTCAAAAGTCAATGTCATATATTATGTAAACATGTAATTAGATAAAATGCTTATTACATCGGGAATAGGTAATTATTTGAATGGCTGTTAGAGAATAAATTCTGCCTTATCATCCCAATAGAACATTAACATACGATATGGCAAGACCAGTTTGTATTATTACGTTAATAAACTATTTTCCTATATTCATTCTTGGCGTTTGTTATTTATTGGTACCGAATCCACAGCAAAGGGGTAAAGTAACAAGTGGGCAATTTTGCTGTTACACAATTTGAACACTTTTGCTGTTACACGGTATATATATATATATATATATATATATATATATATATATATATATATAGAGAGAGAGAGAGAGAGAGAGAGATGCATATATACATGTGTACTGTATTTATATATATATATAAGATATATATATATTCCTGAATATATATGTGTATATATATATATATATATATATATATATATATATATATATATATATATATATATATATATATATATATATATATATATATATATATATAAACACAAAATGTCAAAGAACGAAAAGAATATAAATTCAAACGTCCATAACATTAATTTAAAATAAGTCTCAATACAAGAGTGGAGTAATTTATATTTATTATAAACTGTTACATTGAAACATGCAAGTTACCGCGACAAAATGCATGTTTGTTTCGACGTCTAAAGTCGTCTTGTCAGGCAGTCAAAAATGGTGATGATAAAAGATTTTATTTAAAAATACAATTTATGAAACATCACTTTTTTTTATATTTTTGAAAATTTTCCATAGAAGGCAAAGAAACAAATATATAAAAAGATTATTCATTCTATAAAAGTAAAAGAAAGAAAAAAGGAAATTAAAGTAAAAAAAAGAAAGAAAATAATAAATCAATAAAAAGAAAAAGAAAGAGGAAAAAAGGAAAGGCATAAGAAAGCATAAGAAATCAGCTCTGCTACAAAAAGAAGGGAAAGAAAAGAAAGGAAAAAGAAGGAGAGGATTATATCCAAATTTTACAGATACAAATGAAAAGGAAAGAGAAGAAAATAAGATATGAGAAATTGTTGATACCAGATTTAGCCAATGAAGATACGTTAAGATGGAAAATTCAAAATTGAACGGAAATATAACGCGCCAAGATAGGAAACATATTACAGATACAATGTAGCAATTCAGACTTTATGATATTTTGAATGAAGTCGCATACTCAAACAAAATTAAACATAGTACGTAAATAAAAGACACTTTAATATACAAACAAAACAACTACTTAACTATATCAACCTTACATTATAAATTAGAATACAAATTAAATTTTAAACATTTATTTGACTTTTACATATTCATTTTAAATTAAGAAATAAAATTTTAAACATTTATATGACTTTTATATAATAACTCTTAAACATTTATTTGACTTTTATATATTTATGTTAAATTAAAAACTATTAACAAACAACATCACAAGTAAAATAATTATAAGGTAATTCACAGCTAACCTTACTACCATTAATTTACGAATACTAACCTATTTAATAACTTGAATAAAGAATAAACCACTAAGGATAACATTAAAATGTTTATATAAAGATTGTATAACATAAGAGGAATGATTATTGAGTTAGTAAAATATTAATATTCACAATTACAATTCACTGTAGTTTCATATCTCTGATTTAATAATTGATCGCTATTCAAGATTTTAATTATCTCAATTTTCTCATATAGACAAAGGAAACACGGTTCAGTCACGGATCTACAGATTCTGGTTTGTGTTATGGTGACCTATCTACATTAGAATGAACTCTTCCTCCTTCATAAATACTAACCTGCGAGACTTCCTAAGGAGGCAGTCGGGACGCAGTCTCTGACTGTGTGCGATTTCTGTCGTACTCTCTGCTTTGTCAGAGAGGAACCCGGACGAAGCTTTGCCGAAGGACAAAGTTTCATCCGGGGAGGTAGACAGATCCCGAACCCGCTTATGCGGGTTTTAAGCGAATATTTTTGGCCGAGCCTACGGGCTCAGAGAAACCCACGTTAAACTTGGCCTTGTGCCACATACATTCCTCGTGGGGGGACTGTTAAATATCAGCAGTCGGGAGACTTCTATCTGCTGACTAATAACACCCTTATTTTGTATATATGTTCTGTTATTTCAATACACTTGTTCAACCTACCTTCTTCTTTCCGTGTCTTTCTTTCTGGCCCCTAACAGGCCACAACAACTTGGCGACGAGGATTTGCGAGGACCACCGGGATTAAAAAGGAACTCTCCTAAAACACGGGAAAACGAGTTTTCGTAAAAGAACTACGTGTAATTACCAATTTGTTTTAACATTTGAAAAAGCATCTGGAAAAAAAAGAAAAGTAAAACCGGGGAAAAAAGACACTTATCATGAAGGATTTCAAAAGTATTTTATTAGATTTTGTAGAATACCAGAATGCATAGGAAGAGAAGTGGCAAAAACAACTGCTCTCTCAAAAGAAAAAAACGGAAAATTTATTTCTGAAAACCCAGAAGCAAAATCAAGAGAGACAGCTCGAATTTCAAAAGCAAGTTTTAGAACTGACAAGACGTAGTAATCCCATCGAAAACGAATTTTCCTTTCTCGCAAAACACCATTTGGAGCGCGAGGAAGACATAACCTTTGCGTCATACTTTAGGAGATATGAGGACATATATACTACAGATTGTGCAAATTGGAGTGATTCGAAAAAAGTATGTCTTCTTCTGAGGAAACTTGACACAACTGAGCACGCAAAATTCGTAAACTACATTCTGCCCTGGAAGACTAGCGAGTTGACATTCACCAAAGCAGTGGAATTACTCACGGAGCTTTTCAGTCTAAAGACATCTCTTTTCCGTAAGAGATGGAAATGTCTTAATTTAAGTAGTAAAGAATTGGAAGATTACACCACTTTTGCCTCGGTAGCAAACAAGCATTGCGATGATTTTAGACTGGCAGAGCTAAGTGCGAATAACTTCAAATGTTTGATATTCGTGCAAAGACAAGTTTCAACAAAAGATGCAGAAATTAGGCGAAGAATACTAAACAAATTGGAGAATGATCCGAATTTAACTACAGCAGATCGCTGAAGAATGTCAGAGGTACGTCAGTGTAAAGCAGGATTCTAAAAATATTGAGGAATCGGGTATTGCTCACGTCAAAAAAGTACGCTACAAACAAAGTCTCCTAAAACTAATGACACAAAGAAAAAGCAAAATAATTTGCCTCCTAATCCATGGTTCGAATGTGGGGCCCTAAACTGGTACAAAGATTGTATTTTCCGGAACAAAAAATGTTACATATGTAACCGAGTCGGACACAAATGCTTGCATTGCCGATCTAAAAAATAAAACCAATAGCTGCATAAAAATACAAGGTCGGACGATCTAGACGGTGCTAATACCAGGAAATTTGTGAACGTAAAAATGTTAAACAAAAGTGTGGAATTTCAATTAGACTCGGGTTCTGATTTGACAATAATAAACTTGCAAACATGGAAAAGATTGGGTAAGTCAACCATGATAAAATCTAGCAAGATTGAAAGAACAGTAACAGGAGAAATTAAATTCGAGGTAGAATTGATTGCTAATACAACGTTAAACGGGAAGACTCTTAAATTAAAATTGTTCGTCCTGAAAAATACTAACAACCTATTTGGCACTGATTGGATGACACAATTCCAGCTTTGGGACTTACCTGTAAATTCATACTGCCAAAGAAATTGGAAATTGAATGCCGAAGCTGAAAAAAAAAAAAGAACGAGTTTTTTTCGGGGGGGGGGGAAGGCAGGTGTACCAATATGATGGCAAAATGTTGAACTACAAGACAACATTCAGCCAGTGTTCAAAAAAAGCGAAATGTGCCTTTTGCCTGGTTGGAACAAATTAACGAAGAACTTGACAAATTAGTAAAAACTGGTGTTCTATCATAGGTATCAATGGGCTGCACCAGCGGTCTATGTAAAAAAGAAATCGAAAGACATGCGTTTGCGCTGATTTTTCGACAGGATTAAATGCTATTCTGAAGGACTATCATTATCCTCTTCCTTTCCTAGAAGACATTTTTGAGGAGATAAATGCGGTGGTGGGGGGGATTTTATTCGAAAATTGACCTGAGAGACGCTTATTTTCAAATTCCGGTTGAAGAGGTGAGTTCGAAGCTATTGTGTATAAATACGCATCGTGGATTGTATATATTCGGAGTCAAGGTCGCGCCAGCAATTTTCCAGCAAGTCATGGATACTATGCTGAGCGGCCTTGACTTCTCAGTCGCTTATTTAGATGACATTCTGATAAAAATCCAAAGCGTAGTCGAATATAAGGATCACGTCCACAAAGTTTTTGCTAAGATTCAAGACTACGGTTTCAAACAAAGAAACCAAATGTGATTTTTATTGGAAAAAATCAAATACCGAGGACATAATCGACAAGGATGGCAGGAAACCAAATCCTGAATGGGCTGCCGCCATTAAAGACATGCCGGCGCCCAATAACATCGTTTCGTTGCAGAGCTTCCTTGGACTAGCAAATTATTACCCGGCATTCATACCAAACATGCATGATTTGCCCATGAACTGTTAAAGAAAGACGAGCCCTGGGTTTGAACAGCAGAATGCCAAGAAGCATTTGAAAAAATAAAGAAAATACTGACGTCAGACTTATTTCATTACGACCCGGACTTTGAAATCATTGTTGCCAGCGACGCCAGTTCATATGGCTTAGGGGCATTCATTCTTCACAAAATGACTGAAAGAACAGTAAAATAGATAGCTCACGCGTTGAGAGCTTTGCTTCCTGCGGAAAAAATTATTCGCAGATTGAAAAAGAGGCGCTTGGGATTATATTCAGTGCTCGCCTCCCTTCAATCTGAAGTAGAATTAAAAACTATCCTGTGTAACACAGTAAGGGGTCTACCAGCAACTCTTGAACAAATAAGACAAGAGGCTCTCCACGATGAGTATATCAAGCAAACAAAAGCGAAAATTTTTGCAAAGGACCAGCGAACTACGGATGTTTTATCTATATGCGACCAGGTGTTACTATACAGGGAACATGTCGTGATTCCGTCAACACTCAAGAAGTGTATTTTGAAAGATTTTCACGCTGGCCATCCAGGGAGTACTAAAATGAAAACTTTGATGTGTAGCTATGACTACTAGTAAAACATGGACAAAGATATAGAAAACGCTGTCAAATCTTGTAAAGGCTGTGCCTTGGCAGCAAAGTCACCTCCTATTAAATTCAACCCCTGGCCAAAAACGGATCCACCTTGGTCTAGAATTCACATTGATTTCACGGGCCCTCTAGAAGGATATTACTACCTCATTGTAGTCGACAGTTTCTCGAAGTGGCCCGAAGTACACAGATGCAAAAACCCAACAACAGATATTACTATAAAATTTCTATATGAACTGTTCACCAGATTCGGAATAGTGGACACATTAGTGTCCGATAATGGAAGTCAGTTTACGTCTGGAGAATTTAGAGACTTCTGTAAAACATATCAGATCAAACACGTCACTACCGCTCCGTACCATCCGCGGTCTAACGGACAGGCTGAAAGATTTGTGGATACTTTGAAGAGAGCTTTGAAAAAAGCTAGGGCTACACCAACTGAAAAAAGCCATTCAACAATTTCTTCAAGTATACAGAATTACACCTAATAACAAAACACCAGCTTCCCAATCTCCAGCCGAGGTGATGTTCGCACGTCGGATACGGTCCGTTTACGATCAATTACTCCCGAAACAGACGAACACGGAAGAACAAGCATTAACCTCCAAGACGATATAACCCCGGAGAAAATTTTTTTTTCAGAATTTTCAAAGACAACAAATCTTTTTGGGATACGATCGAAAAAAGAGTTATGGACATGATATATACTATAAAGGGTCCACAATTTACGCATAAAAAAACATCTCTATGGAAACACCTAACTCACGAGGCTGATTGCGGGCTTCCTGATGAAACAGTTATGGGTGTCATGTAAGACACTTTCGATATGCCGACCCGTCT
Source organism: Acanthosepion pharaonis (assembly GCA_903632075.3). NCBI lineage: Eukaryota > Metazoa > Mollusca > Cephalopoda > Sepiida > Sepiidae > Acanthosepion > Acanthosepion pharaonis. The sequence continues at coordinate 16,587 of CAHIKZ030002759.1, read as the reverse complement.
AGCGGCCCCCGAAATGTGCCGTTCTAAGAGAAAAAGGAAAGCAACTGATTTAATAGTTGTCAATCCTAAACGTAAAAGGTATTGAGACCACAAACAAATAAAAGTTCTCAAAGTTGTTCTACTTTGAACTTGATGAAATAAGTCAGCCAAGTTTTAAATACCTAGCCAGTTGTAAAAAAAGGAAACGCTTGTTTTCTCTATAAATTTAACAAGTCAAGCGGAGGAAAAGTACTCAAAAGTTGGTAAACTTGCAATAAAAATATTCCTCAGGATTAATTTTTTTGAAACTTTTTTTACAACTACATATACAGCCTCAAAACTTTAATATAAAAAAGGAAAAAACATTTTTTTTCCTCAGACTCCTGTGGAGTTAAGATTTTAGGAGGAGGGTGTTATGGTGACCTATCTACATTAGAATGAACTCTTCCTCTTTCATAAATACTAACCTGCGAGACTTCCTAAGGAGGCAGTCGAGATGCATTGTAACCTGACAGTTCGGACGGACACTTCTATCTGATGACTAATAACACTCTTTGTATATATGTTCTGTTATTTCAATACAATTGTTCAACCTACCTCTTTTTCCGTGTCTTTCTTTCTGGTCCCTAACAGGCTACAACAGTTTGTTTAAGAATTTTCTATTTAACGTTTGGTGTTTTGTTTTAGTCTTTCAATTTCCAAAAATGTTAAGTGAAGTCATATTTCCTTTGTCAGCATTAGTAAAGGATGAAAGATAATTATACAAACGTTTTTAAAGGTATTCATTGTGCTCTTAATATATATTTTAACAAACTTGGGATTTTCAATTGTTGAAATAGACCACATATACACAAGGGATTTCGTTAAGCACTTATTAGATAAAGGATATTTCCACAATTATATAGGTTAGTTATACGAGACAAATTAGAATCAGTACTAGCATTACAGTTATTATTGTTATATAATTTAAATGTGTTATTGTTATGTGATTTAATTATTTTCTCTAGATTATCAGTACAACTATGGCTAAGTTTTAGAGTATTCCGATTTAAAATTTTACTTAATGAATTACTTTTAGGAAAATTTTTATCAATTAAGTTAAGAAACTTATGTCCCAAATTAGTACGAATTAATTGATTGAATGGAGGCGTATACCATATGATCTTCCTGCTTCTGTTTTTCTTTCTGGAACAACCATAATCTTCGACAAACTTAATTTCAGAAGATCTGAACGCACTATCTCTAAGAACTTTATCATAAACCGTTTTACGCTTCTCGAATATCTCTTTATTAGAGCAACCCTTTCCTTATAAAGTCAGAGCGAATAAGAATTTTACAATACGGAAAACCGAATAAAAACGACACCGTCGTTATTGACAGAATATAAGCTACTTCCCTGAAACAAAGGGGTCAGTAAGAACCTCACATTGGTATCATGAATACGCGTAAAGCAAGGAGATGGTAATATATAAACACAAACACATCATAGGAAGAATATGCAGTAGAATCCCTGACAACCGAACTAAGAAGGCCTTCCGGATATGAGGAATTAGTTATAAAGTCTTGATATGAGGAATTAGTTACAAAGTCCGGATATGAGGGATTATATTTGTTATATCTCGTGCAAGATATAACAACAAAGTAAACCCGAGTAATGGTTGTTCAATAATAATTTTATAATCGGATGTAGGTATGTCAAAATACAGAGACAGTCAGGAGTAAGCTAACCGCAATAGGTGTTAACAAACGAAGACCTTTTGCCTACTGTCCGCTGTGGTCGTACTTTATCGGCAACCAGTCCGTCCATTATCGTGAATGGGGAAGTTGGGTTATCTCATCACATCTCCCCGCGAAGCTGAAATTCTCCCTTTTGAAAATTTCTGCTTCTAATGTCGTCTTCTTTTTGGATCCGGACTAAAACGCTCCACTGGTTTTCTTTCCCGTGTGCTCCTTCTTTTAGTCGTCACAATTAGATCCTTTTTTGGCGAAGATAATTTCCGCTTTTCAGCCCGTAAGGCTGGTCCATGCGATACAGGTTCAAATACACTATTGGGTAGTGTCATGTTAAAAGCATCGCATAACACTTCCATCGGAATTTCTTCGTTTTTTTCACTTTCTTCACCATATCGTGGTCTAATCTGATTGACGTGTCTTTTACACGTAAATTTTTTACTTTTAATCGTGTAGACCACTTTACCAATCCTTTTCTGGATTATGCCATCCATCCAGTAGCTTTTTCCACTTTTATCATTTTTTAAAAAAAAACTGTCTCCTGACGTGTATTTTTTATGTTGACTTTTCCCTCTTTCTTAGCAACTTTTTTGTTTTGATAGGGTAACAATCTATGGAAAATTGATCTAATTTTCCTTGCGAACATAATTTCCGCCGGTGACATTTTCGCATCGTTGTTCTCATTAGGAGTTACCCTATATATTGCTAAGAACTTTTGAATAGTTCTTTCTTCCGTGTTCATACCTTTATTTTTACGTAAAGCACGTTTTAAAAGTGTCAACAAATTTCTCGGCTTGACCGTTCGACCTGGGATGACACACTGGTGTAGTTATGTGATCAATGTCTAAGGCAATACAGAAATCCTTAAATTCCATACTTGTGAACACCGTACCATTGTCGCTAACCAATGTTCTGGGAACCCCGAAACGACTGAAAATTTCATCCAATGCACTGATGGTGTTCCTAGATGTAGATGACTACCTCAGGCCATTTCGATAAAGAGTCCACCAATATCTAATAATAGTGCCCATTAATTGGTCCAGCATAGTCTATATGTAGACGTGCCCACGGCAAATCCGTTTTCGGCCAAGGATTCATTTTGACCGGAGGTGCCCTTGCAGCCAAGTGACAACCTCTACATAGTCTTACAAAACCTTCAATATCCTTGTCCATTCCTGGCCAGTATACGTAACCACGCATGAGTGATTTCATCCGAGACATTCCAGGATGACCGGTATGAAATTCTTTCAGCATATTTGTACGTAGAGATTGAGGTATAACAATTCTATCTGCGTACATCAACGTGTTGTCGCAAATTGAAAAAGGTCAAATCTGAGTTCCCTTTTTCTGTCTTTTGTTTCCTCTCGTCTGGTTCCTTAATTTCACAATATAGTGATCTTTTTCTGCTTCTTTTTTTATTTAGTCCAACGTTACCGGCAATTCCCTGATTGTATTCAACAAGGACCTGATATTTTTTTTCCTCAGTTAATGCTGCTATAACCGTCTCTTCTAACAATTTCTTGAATCAGCCTTGACAATCCATCCGCATGCCCATGTTCTTTTAGATTTGACGTATTCCATCCTAAAATGGTAATTTTACACCCCATCTCCGTAAACGATTAGCTGTATGCGTAGGAATGCCTTTTTTACCTCCAAATATTGTAAGTAACGGTTTATGGTCCGTTTGAAGTACAAATGATCTACCATGTAAAAACGATGGTATTTTTTAACCCCGAACACAATCGACAAAAGCCTTTTCTCGATCTGACTATAATTTTTTTTCAGCCGGAAGAAGAATCCTCGACGCGTGCGCGATCGGTTTAGTAGTGCCATCTTCATATTTGTGTAGCAGTGCAGCACCCACTCCGTACAAACTTGCGTCAGTTGCCAGAATGATCTCTTTCTCAGGATCATAATGTGCTAAGGCGAGATCTGAGAGCAGGCATTTTTTTATTTTCTAAAAAGCCGTCCTCACACTCTTTTGACCAAAACCAATTCTTGTCTTTTTTTAACAATTCGTTAAGGGAGACTCTTAAATCATACATTTTAGGTATGTAGATTGCATAATATTGTGCCAACCCCAGAAACGATTGTAGTTTCGCAACTGTGTCGGGTGCAGGCATGTTCTTAATTGCATCGGCTCTCTGTGGGTCCGGTTTCCTGCCTTCACTGTCTATTACCTGTCCGAGGTATGTAATTCTTTCCATGAAGAATTTACACTTCTCGTGGCTTAATTTAAAACCAAAATCTTCTAGTCTTTTGAATATCGCTCTGATGTGCGTTTTATGTTCTTGAACATTCTTACTTTTGACTAGAATGTCATCTAAATAGGCGGTACCAAACTCAAGGCCTGCCAGCATAGTGTCCATCACCTGTTGAAACAAAGCTGGGACGACCTTTAAGCCGAAAGGAAGCCTATTTAGCTTATAAATACCTTTATGTGTATTTATACACAAATATTTCGAGCATTCGTCACTCACTTTAATCTGCAAGTATGCGTCAGACAGGTCGATTTTTGAAAAAATCTTCTCACCATTCAATTTTGAAAAAATATCTTCTGGTGAAGGTAGTGGATAACTGTGATTTTTAAGGCAATCATTTAACCCTGTTGAAAAATCTGCGCACACTCTTATTTTTCCGTTTTTCTTCTTAACATAAACTGTGGGCGAGGCCCAATCCGCATGGTCAACCTTAGATATCACTCCCATTTTTTCAAGTCTTTCCAATTCCTTATTAATTTGTGTCTAAGGAGGAAAAAGGAAAGTTCCTCTTAGGTTTAAAAATTGGTTTCACATTTTCCTTGAGTTCAAATTTGACTTCCGTCTTAGTACATAAACCCAAACCCTCAGAAAAAACTCTGGGATATTCTTCTTTTAATTCATTCATGAATTTTTCCTTTTTAATACTTTTTTGTTTTTCTGCACTGTTTATTACGTTGCAAAATGAGTTAATCGGGAGTTCTAAGAAATCAAAAAGTACTATCCAGTCTATTCCAAAAAGACATGAATTAATCCCTTGGATTACATACACTTTCGTTTTTGCAGTCTTGCCACATAACGAAATATCGCACTTTAATTCTCCCTTAAAGTTTAATTTCTTTCCTGAAACCCCTCTAGCGGTTTTTTTTGTTTCAGATAATTTAGGTCTTCAATATTTTTCCATGTTTGTTCATCAATGATGCTTATGTCTGAACCAGAATCCAATAGAAAAGTAATTGTATGATTATTTATACGTACATCTACGTACTTTCTATTTTTTACCTTTCTGAATTTCTTTTTTCTGATAATACCAGGCTTACATCTTGTAATTTCCTTTTCTTTCGGCAAACCGTATATTTATGCCCTTTATTTCCGCACGATTGACAGAATTTATTTTTGTACCAACACACATCTTTGGTATGATTTTTATTTCCGCACGATTGGCATTTTTTTTTTGTACCAACACGTCCATGGTTATTTTTCACACGCCTTTTTTTCTATCTTTTTAGCTTTTGGAGTTTTTGAGTTTTTACGTGTCGAACATTAGCAACACATTTTCCTCAATTTGTATATTATCCTTTTTTACGTTTATGAGACGTTGGCATTCTTCGGTCACCCTTTGTAATGTTATTTTCGAGTCTTGCTCGACCATTATTAATATTCTCGACCTAATTTCTTTATATTTAGGATCAGTTAGTCCTTGAAGAAAAATTAGGCACTTGAATACATTTTTGGTTATTTCTTCTAACTTGAATTGTTCAACCAGAGAGTTCACTGTTCCCGCGTATGACACAAAATCCTCGTTATCTGCTTTAACGATGTTTAGGCATCTGTATTGCGTGTGGAACAGACTATTCCTTTCGTCAAATATTTTTGACAGAATACTTATAGTTTCTTCAAACGAAACTTCTTCTGGTTTTCTGGGCAATATCAAGTTTGAGTACTTCCTATTCTCGTTTGTCCCTAGTTTCTGGACTAATAATGTTACTCGTTCCTCATCCAACCAATGTTGACATCTCTTGGTAAATATAGTTTCGAAACGTTTAAAGTATGCTGGAAATGTAATGCCCAAATCAGGATCATAAATAAATTCGGATAATGAATTTTCTATTCCTTCGGCAGAAAAAAACAGTATTTTTCTTTCTCCAGTCGCCTGTTTCAGAATTTTTTCGAGACTTTTTGCTGTTGCAATATTTGTTGTTGTAAGTCTTGGTGCTGTTTTTGTTGTTGTTGTTCTTGATGCTGTTGTTGATGCTTGTGTTTTTGCTGTTTCGACTAATTGCTCCATCCTGACTTTTTATTTAGAATTCGACAAATTTTTTTTTTTTTTTTTTTTTTAGACAGTCCTGACAATTTTAATTTTTTTACAACCCGTAATTTTTACTTGAATAATCAATTAAAAGACCGGCTTTTTTTTCGCGGTTCAATAGACAAATCACAATTTAACAGAAAAATTTTCTTACTTTTCAAAAGTTTCCTTTTGAGCCGTAATATTTTTCACAACCCGTATATTTTATATATAATATATATATATTTTTTTCTCATATATATATATTAGACCGGCCAGCGTTATTTCGTGCAAGATATAATAACAAAGTAAACCCGGTTCAATATATATTTTTCGGATGTAGGTAATCAAAATACAGATTTAACAATAGTAAAAACGAAGACCTTTTATTTATTTTTACAAAAAAGTTTCCTTTTGACTTCTGTCTTAAATCTAAAACTTAGCTTTGACACTGAAAACATAATAATCGTCAAAAGATATTCTTTTTCTTACTACGTCCACCAAATCTGCTTCTCTATGAAGTCCGTTCAGTCTCCTTGTAATAATGATATATATATATAAATTTTAAAAATATCCCCAAATATATATACAGTGTTTATATTTTTTTTTGTCAGTAGGTGAATGTGGCAGAAACATCAGTTAACCGGACGAAATTAATGCACTATGAAAAATCCATTCAAACCTCCAGCTGTTATTCAAACACAACAACAAATACGAAAACTCACCCATTCGAAACGAAAGTCGCCCCGCATCCACCAGAGAACTGACATCACTAACCACCTAACGAGGGGAGGGATGGGGAATTAAACAAAAAAGAAAAAATAGGGACAAAAATAAAAGGGACCAATGAGCATACATACCCTAGCTAAGTTAACCGGGAAAAAAAAAAAACTAAAAATTCAAAATAGAAAACCTAGACTAGCCTAATATCTGGGTGGGTTGTCTATGTTCAACCCTGTTAGGACAAAATCCTGATGCCTAACCGACATCAAATGCCACTCCAAGGTCAGCCCCTTTACTCTGGCACAAACGCGCAAGATTCACCCACCTTTGCCAAATTCTGATGATGGGAGCCGCCGCCTTTCCGTCCTAATCTTGACCGTGCTTAATCAGTTGGGAAGAGGTGAACTTTAAGCCTGATGCCCTTCTGACGTGGTTCAACAGAACTCTTCCGGCACCACATTGATACAAACAGATCTTGGACAAAAACTTTTGCAACATGCGAACCATGAAAAACAAACTTACACAACGGCACTACCGCCCTGACCAATGGTCCAATGGTCTCGACTTCCCAGTACAGCGACGACAGTTTGGATATTTCTCAAGCCTGCTGAACATAGTCTTTTGCCGACCCAGAGGGCTTCACGAATCATCAGCCAGGTGAGTGATGCCTCATCGTTATTGAGACATTTCAACCCAGGCGCCCAAGGCCATATCGAGCGAGCCTCCTGCTTCGTAAGACCGAGCTCATCGAATTAGATCATCTTGTGGACCCCCTAACTAACAATCGATACAATGCCTTACGAGACAACGCCTGGGCGTTGGAGAGGCCATCCGACGCCCGCAAGAGGAGTTTTAAAGCGCGACGACATTCACGATAGAAGGAGCACTCGTCACGTGGTGTACGGCCGGCATCCTCTTCGCACGAGTGCACACTTCTCAGGGACGGGAAATGTTTCTGGACGTCTTCTTTCCAAAAGGTCCGACCTCATCCAAACCGCGACACATTCGGTCTAGAAAGGTGATGCGAAGAATATATTGACGAATCTCAATGCTAGGCATCCCCAGACCGCCCTCCGAGGGATGAAGGCAACAGATCTCGCGACATACCATATGGGGCCTTGCCTCTCCACAAGAAAGAGAACAAGGTCAGAACTAATGAAAATTAGTTTGGCATACAGGGAGTGGAATCACAGAGAGTCGGTACAGGAGAATCGGATATATGTGTGAAACACATATTTCCGCCCTTCCCTTCAGGGAAAGTCTCCTCCGAAACCACAGATTAACCGCGATCTCGGCCTTCCCTTGCACCTCCAACCAATTCATTTCCAACTGGAGATCAGGACCGAACCAGACGCCGAGAATCTTGATCGGCCCATCCGTCCAGAGGAAAGGTCCGGGAAGAGAAACTCCCCTCCACGCACCCAACCGCAAGCCAACAGACTTATCGCGGTTGATCTTGGCCCCTGTCACCATCTCATACCCACTGATCTCCTTGCTGACTTCGTCAATCTCGGCTCTGCTCGACACAAGAACCGAAACGTCGTCAGCATAGGCATAATACCTGGCCGAGGTGGAAGCACCAGGCTGCGAAATTCCGCGCAGGACCGGATTCGCCTTTAACTTGCGAAGGAATGGCTCCAACGCAAGAACGTAAAGCATAGGCGAGAGCCGACAACCTTGACGAATGGAGCGAGACAATACGAAAGGCTTCGATCTTACCCCATTCACTTCCACCAGCGCAAATTGATCAGCGGATCCAGGGCGAAAGTCGGCTTCAAAGGACAGCCTCCAGTCGACCCTTGTTCTAAATTGATCAGCGCGGCTTCACTGTCGACTTGTACCACCATGAAGGTTATCCTGAATAGTCCTGCCCTTCACAGCACAAGTCTGTTTGGGGCCAATCAGACTAGACAGGACAAGCTGCAAACGGTTGGCTAAGATCTTCGCCCAAATCTTTAAGTCAGTATTTAACATTGTTAAAGGGCGAAAGTTCCCTAACCCATCCCCACCGTCATTGTCCTTACGCAGCAACAGATCACACCCCTGGTGAAGCGTTGAGGTAAAGACCCCTGCCTCATCCAGTGGTTGAAAATCAGTTCCAGCAAAGGAACAAAACGTGCGACAACCTCAAGTAAACTTCGTAGGGAAGACCATCTAATCCCGGAGACTTATCCAGGCCAACCTGCTTCAGCGCTTCCCAGATTTTATGGGACCCTCGCACCTAGCCACTTCAGCTGCCGAGAGGCAGGAAAGTCAGCTAAATAGGCGTCGAACTGAGCAGAGCTCAGACCGGGCTCCCTGGTGAAAAAGATCCTGAAAGTAATCCCGAAAGACCTCACATATGCCCGTGTTTGTAGTCACGGTCCGCTTATCCGGTAATGTGACGCACGCTATATGTCGCCTAGACGCGTTTCGATTCTCTTCTACACGCAGTTCAGCGGCCATATTCGTAGCCTCACAAGACATTCTTTTTAACCTAGCCCTTACTACCAGAGCTTGATCCTTCTTGATAAGAAATGAGGACAACACTGCCTTAGCTAAAGCTATGTCCCCACTAACACGGGATTTCACTGCCCGATCGACTTTATTTTCTAAAGCAGTTAGATTGAGTCGACGACTAAAATCGGCAGCAATCGTTCGAATTTTAGATTTTAAATTGCCCCACCAGGCATTTCCCACAACCGCCTCCGTCAATTCCCTTTGTATCGTTAGTAACAGCTGGTCCCGGAAACCCTGATCACCAAAAAGTGAACAGTTCAATTTCCAGTAGCCAGCCAACCTAACCTTAGGCTTATCTAAGTTTACACGGATCCGGACCAGCCTATGATCCGTATAAACTATATAATGGAAACTTGGACACCCTAAGAGCCCTACATCGACTCTCCTAACTAAGACTCGGTCCAGGTAGCTCGCAAGCGTCCCAGGAGCCGAGTTGCCACTATTAGTCCAAGTCCATGCTACCTCCCGAGGGTGTTCATTCCGGAACTTATCGACAAGATCAAACCCATCGATAAAGTCCCGAAATGGTTTCACATCCGTTGGTTGCCCTATGCGATCTGTATCGGGGTCAAGGACGGCATTCAATCCCCCGTTACCCGACGAGACGTCGTCCTATCTGCCGAAACAAAGATCCGCTCGGAATGGGTATTGGGCGCATAAACCCCAATGAGACGAAGAACCTTATCCTCAATCCCCCCCGCCGGATCCGCGAAGACAAGGGTAATGCAGCCTTCAAAGACCTGCCCTACGAGACGACCATCATAAAGGCGAACCACTTAGTATGCGATCGATCTGGGTCCTTGTATACAAATACATTCACCCCCGAAAGGTCAGGCCCTGCTCGGACCTCAGGCCCCGGACATTTAAACTAGCTAACCAAAGTGCCATTGTGAAGCCGATTAGGGTTGCCCTTCAGGATAGAACATGGCTGTGGTGAGGAACCGACAGTTCGTCCCATGGATCCAGACGCCATCTTTTTCGACAGTATCATCCTGATCCGCCGATGTCCGAAGGGTAAGTCAGTTTTAAAAAGCTCTATAAAGGGATGGGTGAACCGGGGACCGGATCATCATCATCATCCGGGTCTAGAAGGTAGGCAGCAGGGGAACCATTTTAGAGACGACTGATCGTCCAGATCTCCGTACCCAGGCCAGTTCTGATTACTGTCAATATTCTTCCCGCCGAAGGCAGGTTCTTCAACATCCACCCCATTAATTTTTTGAAAGTTCCATTTTTTAAGTCCTTCAGGTTGCGAGTCTGGCCGAAGACCCTTTCCGCCTGGTCCCGGGATACGCGGCAGACGTCTTCCCCTGGGAAATAAGGCGGTTTGAGCTTTTTTTTCTTTTTGTCGGTGATTATTTGCGAATCCGGGCTTCTAACCCTTTTCTTTTGAGGTGATTGCATGGGTGTTGAGATGGGTGTGACATTAGGTGTAGTTGATGGAGTCCAGCCAGTAGGAGTCCTTACCGGTGAAGGTTTGGACGAATGAAGTGTTTTTGCTGGAGAGTTAGATACAGATTTGGGCGGAGGTGGCTTCCTGAATGTATTTTTCGATGAAGAAGGGGAAGACGGGGCAGAGGATAGGGGGCCCGGTGCCCCCGGCGAATTTTTATCTTTATCCCGCTTAGCCTCCAGCTTTTCTTTAAGCTTTTTTAGGTCTACTATTTTCTGCCAGCTTGGCTCATTTGCTTTTTGCGTTTCACTGGCATTTTTTCCATAAGACGCCGAGGCGTCGCCCTCAGAGCTGGTAGAGGGAATGGGGCTGTAGGTGACTTTGTCCTTGGGGTCATGCTGGGACTGAGGAACCGCTGTTTGGGTCTTCCCCTTGCCCCTAACTACGAGGCGCCATTCCCCCTCATCCTTATCCTTATCCACACTTGTGGAAGGCGTCGGTTTTGGGGGTAATGAGGGTCTGGACCCAACCGAGGGATTTTCCTCACCGGTCCGCCTCGCAGCTAGGCCCATTACAGGCGCCGCGGATTTTACTTTCTCGGCCAAGGGGGGATTTTGGTCACCTGCGACCGGACCTCCAGGGGCCTTCTTACCTGGGCAGGAGGAGGAAAGGTGACCAGTCTCTCCACACCTCCAGCAAGTTGGTCTCCTACCGGTCACTATGACCGGCATTTTCCGGTCGCCAAACACCAAACAGTTGGGGACGGACTTGAAGGCCTTCTGGTCTAGCATTATATCGAAAGTCCATCCCCCGTTCAAATTGTCAGAGAGAGCCCCTAAAATTTGGCCAAACTGCATGAAAAATGCAGCCAGGAGCTCTCCCGAAATTTGAGGAGGAACCTCGAAAAATCTTTTGTGATTAACTCTTTTTTGGCCATGACCAGGCAATCTTCTGGTGTGGGTAGCAGAATGTCCCACATGAAGAACCCAGTACCCTTAATTACTCTTTGGGGTTTTATCCCCAGGGACAGAAGTGATTTAATCACAGTGTCTTTTGTGGAGCGACAAATCTTACGTGTTTTCTTGTCCACCACAAAAACGGTCACCATTCTTTTTGCGAACATATCGAGTTCCTGGACAACATCGACGAACCCATCTTTATTAACAAGATGGACGTAGCCTTTCGCCTTATCCAGGAAATCCGCCATGTTCAAAATACAACTAGGGGGGATCCAACAGGAGGGCAAATCCTCGGCTGTCTTCACTTGTGCCTCCTTTGGCATCTGGTCCTTCTTACTAGTATCCCCTTTCTTGGCGCTACTAGCACTATCTAATTTTGGGCTATCATCAGCCCGCTTTTTTTCTGACTTGTCAGGTGGGTTGGCTTTAGCAGCCGTCCCGAAAAGGTCTTTCTTCACCTCCGACCGACTGGCACCGTCGGCCATATTGAAATAAAAACGTGGAGACTACCACTAGCGGGTCACTGAAATTATGTCCAAATTTGGGGAAAGGAGTTGGGAGGAAAAGAAAATTAAACAAAAAAAAAGGCCTGGATGCACAAGTAAAAAAAATAAAACCTGGGAAATTTAAAAAAATAAAAATAAAAGACAAACTTGATTAAAGAAATAAATAGGTAAAAAAAAAAAAAAAAATAAAAATGGCGCCCAAAGGCTGCCGAAAATAAAAGAAAACAAAAACAGAAACTCCTCTCTTTTTTTCCAAAAATTCACAAAATTTACAAAAAGAAAAAGTCTGGTTTACAACCAGAAAAAATAAATAAATAAAAGTTTGCGGCCGAAGCCGCTAAAGAATATAAATTAAAAGAAAAAACAAACTAGTCAAACCAAAAAAAAAAAAAAGAAGATAGCGACCGAAGTCGCTAAGAAGGAGGGTATAAAATAAAAGGAAATAAAAATGAAGCTTTTTTTTTTTTTTGTCTGAAAATGTACTAACTTTTTTTTAAAAACTGAAAAAAATAAACAAAAAAAAAAAAGCAGTCGTCCGGTAAGACTTTGTCAAACCGGACTAAAAAAAAAAAAAAGATGTGGGCCGAAGCCCTAAAACAAATTAAAACAAACAAAAGAAATGGAAAAAATTAAAAAGAATAAAACTTAAACAAAGACTTAACTAGAAAAGACTTGGTATGTCAGTAAAAGTTCGTCCACAAAAAGGTAGGTAGAGAACAGGAGGAAATCCTCGCAGATCAGCAAACGCTTGTCACACAGCAGTACACAAAAAAAATTAACACAGCCCAAACGCGACCGGTCAGAAAAAACTCTGAACAAGAACAAACGAAGACCTTATTATTTATTGTACTATGTACAAATGTGGCATAAGGCCGAAAAGGGGGCTGGAGAAAAGGACGGTCATCACTTGTCTTAAAATAAAATTTAGCTAGCCACAACCACTGACCCTATCATACTAAACAATATTCCTATCACCAAAACAACACATTTATCCATACCTTTCTTACTACATCCACCAAAATGCCTCTTTGACTCAATGAAAATCCTAAATACACCCCTTATGTACGAATATTGTCTGTGGGGGAGGGGGGCATAAAAACAACAATTTAAAAAAAAATCCCCAATGAGTATATACAATATGTCGAAATATATTTACAAGAAACTAAACAAAATTAGTGTTAGTATTAAAACCCCCCACAAACTTTGAATGTGGCAGAAATATCAGTTAACCGGACGAAATCGATGCGGGACTATGAAAATAAGGACACATTCAATCCGTCAAGCACTCACACAAGCACTCACTCATTCATACACAACAAATACGAAAGCACACGCACGAAACGAAAGGCGTCCCGCATCCACCAGAGAACTGACATCACTGACCACCTAAACGAGGGAGGGGACGGGGAGTTAAACTAAAGGAAGAAAAGTGGGGACAGAAATAAAAGGGAACCAATGAGCAAACACACCCTAGCTAAGTTTATCAGAACAGGAAAGAAAAACTAAACGAAAAAATACAAAATCCTACTCTAACCTAATTTCGGGATGGGTTGCCCATGTTCAACCCAGGAAAACAATATCCTGATGACTAACCGACATCAAAATGCCACTCTAAGTCAGCCCCTTTTACACGGCACAAACGCGCAAGATTCACCCACCTTTTGCTGAATTCCGATGAGGTGAGCCGCCGCCTTTCCGTCCTAATCTTGACTTTAAGCTGATGCTTAAAGAACAAGATCAGTTGGGAAGATGTGAACTTCTCGCCCTCATAGAATCTCTTCTGACGCGTCGTCCAAATCACGACTCTCATAGCCCCTAGTAAGCAACAGAACACATAGTGTTCAGCCTTCGTCAATTGCGGCACCACATTGCTACAAACAGAGCTAGCTTCAAGGACAAAAAACTTTCCCTGCAACATGCGTACCATGAGGCCTTCAACAAACTTACACAACGGCACTACCGCCCTGCACCGAAAAAAGGCGTGACCAATGGTCTCGACTTCCCCAATACAGCGACGACAGTTTGGATATTTCTCCAAGCCTGCTGAACAGAGTCTCTTGCCGACCCAGAGGGCTTCACGAATCACCAGCCAGAGTGATGCCTCATCGTTATTGAGGCATTTCAACCCAGGCGCCCAAGGCCATATCGAGCGAACCTCATGCTTCGTAAGACCGAGCTCGCCAATTAGATCATCTTGTGCGCCCCCCTAACTAATACTTGATACAATGCCTTGCGAGACAACGCCTGGGCGTTGGAGAGGCCATCCGTAGCCCGCAAGAGAAGCTTTAGAGCGCGACGACATTCACGATAGAAGGAACACTCGTCTCGTGGTGTACGGTCGGCCTCTTCTTCGCACGAGTGCACACTTCTCAGGGACGGGAAATGTTTCTGGACGTCTTCTTTCCACATCCGACCCGCGACACATTCGGTCTAGAAAGGTGATGCGAAGAATATATTGACGAATCTCAATGCTAGGCATACCCAGACCGCCCTCCGAGAGATGAAGGCAACAGATCTCGCGACATACCATAGGGGCCTTGTCTCTCCACAAGAAAGAGAACAAGGTCAGAACTAATAAAATTAGTTTGGCATACGGGAGTGGAATCACAGAGAGTCGGTACAGGAGAATTGGATATATGTGTGAAACACATATTTCCGCCCTTCCCTTCAGGGAAAGTCTCCTCCGAAACCACAGATTAACCGCGATCTCGGCCTTCCCTTGTACCTCCAACCAATTCATTTCCAACTGGAGATCAGGACCGAACCAGACGCCGAGAATCTTGATCGGCCCATCCGTCCAGAGGAAAGGTCCGGGAAGAGAAACTCCCCTCCACGCACCCAACCGCAAGCCAACAGACTTATCGCGGTTGATCTTGGCCCCTGTCACCATCTCATACCCACTGATCTCCTTGCTGACTTCGTCAATCTCGGCTCTGCTCGACACAAGAACCGAAACGTCAGCATAGGCAGAATACCTGGCCGAGGTGGAAGCGGGAGGTGGCATGTCGGATTTTTTAACGGGTGATTGACTGGGTGTACGGAGGGGAGTGGATTTTTGTTTAACGGGGGAGGGAGTGGGTGTATGGAGAGGAGTATAGAAAGACCAATGTCTATAGGGGCTGGGATCTCTACTGAGGGGAGAGGATTTGGATGGCGATATCAAGGGAGAAGGTTCTTTTTTCGGTGAAGGGGTGGGCCGAGCAGAGGACGTTGAAGGGATAGGGTCTTTTCTTTTTGCATCCAATTGCTTCTTCAGCTCTTTAATTTTCTCAGTCTTTTCGAATCCCGGATCAAATTTCCGTTGTTTTTCTAGGAGTGTCAGTTGAGAGGCCGGGGCATCGCCCTTAACGTTGCTAGAGGGAGTGGGGCTCGCTGTCAGGCGCTTCCCTCTGGCCTTACCAGCAACCAGCCATTTCCCCTCCCCCTTCTCCACAACTGCACTAGCAGCGGGCGAAGGCTCTTTGGGGAATGTGGCTTTCGATGACACGCCAACCGGAGGATTAACCGACCCGGTCCCGGAAGCTGGTACGCCCATTACAGGCGAGGCGGACTGTACAGGCGCGGTCGGAGGGGGATCTTGATCAACTCGAGCTTGACTTCCAGAGGCCTTCTTCTCTGGGAAGGAGGAAGAGAGATGACCAGTCACTCTACACCTCCAGCATACCGGTCTTCGACCCGTCACAATGACCGGTAACTTCAAGCTACCAACATCCAGGCAGTTGGGGATGGAGCGGAAGGCTTTCTCGTCCAGCATGATATCAAAGCTCACCCCCCGCTCAAGCTATCGCAGGAAGCTCCCAGAATTTCGCCATACACTGAGAAAAACGCGGCGAGATGTTCCCCGATAATGAGGAGGGACCTCGTATACTGTTAAACTGGTCCTTCTTCGGCCTTCGTACTCCGTCCGTAGTATCAATTCTTTAGTTATTAGCTCGCGGCTAGCCGCGGCGACGCAGTCTTCTGATGTGGGCAACAGTACGTCCCACATGAAAAATTTAGCTCCCTTAACTATTCTGAGGGGCTTAAACCCCAAGGACTCTAGTGCTTTCAACACTGTGTTTTTCGTCGAGCGACAAATTTTGCGCGTACGCTTGTCCACGACGAAAACTGACACTATTCTTTTCTCAATTTTCTTCAATACTTGGGGGTCTTCTAAGAGTCCACCTCCTACAACAAGGTGAGCGTAACTCTTAGCACGCTCCAAGAACTCTGCTAAATTGATTATGCACTTTGGTGGGGACGACCAACAAGAGGGCGATTCCCTGGCCTCAGGCTTATCTTGAGTGTCATTTCTGGCTTCTTTGTCTTTTTGAAAATTTTGGCCATTATTGGCCTCCGTAGATTTTTCTTTTTCCTTGTTATTGCCATTATTGGCCTCCATAGCATTATTTTTTTCTTTTTTCATACAATTTTTTTTATACAATTTCTCATGTGATCTTATAATTTTTTCTTTTCAGTAGATAAATTATATAAAAACTAATTAATAAAAACTTATTAATAAAAAACAACATTCAATAATATCAACTATGAA
>CAHIKZ030002758.1:177500-198917 GCA_903632075.3 Acanthosepion pharaonis | reverse complement strand
GGAAAACAAGTAATACAAAGCACGTGTACTGTACTTAGTTTATTTACTATCAGTAACGATGTCACACATCTAGAAGGTTTGTATTGGCACCAACATTTCAGTATCAGTCATCTGAAATAGAAAATTATATTATGTAGGATGGGACAAGACTTTCGGATCACACTGTAGATTGGCGAAGAGGTGTCATCATTATTGTTGAAATGGCTAGATGTAACCGTAAGTTTTATGATAAAACTTTCTTCTTTTGTACTTCTCTCTTGTGGTGTTCTCTTTCGGCTTCTTGTTTTCCAGAAAAATTTAAACGCAGTGTCAATCGTTATCTTCTGTTTACTTAATTCCCGTGCTTCCATTTTTAACTCTCTTTAATAACGTTTTCTTTTTCTTATATTCTCTCACGGTCAGTAACTCCTTGCGTCGTAGTGGATTTATTGCCTTGCTTGGGGTAAAATGATTAAAAAAATAGCAAAAGATGCCTTTCAAACGATAAGAAAAATAATAAGAAAAAGAATAATTAAAGGTAAAAGCAAAGAAGAGTTTACTGAAATGATATGTGGAATCGGTTCTCTTATATGGTAGTAAATGCTGGACAATTTCCTCGCAGAGGAAGAAGAGAGATCTGTGGCACACAGCGATGTGTTTCCACAGAAAGTCGCAGAGAATACTATGGACAGTGCAGTCGAGCAGCGATGATATTTTTAGAAGAATGGAAGCAAAAAGGAAGTACTTAGGAACTTAAAATCAATATAGAGACAACTGAAATTTCTAAGACACATAATTAGGAAAGGGCGCCTGGAGAATTTGACACTCACAGTACATATTGAAGACAAGAAGAACATCAAATATCTCGATCTTGTGTAAATACATGACAAAGTCAAGACTAGAAGCGATAGAAAAGACGAACAGCTCTTCGATCTACAAATCACAGTAAATTGTGGAGAAACACGATCTCCCACGCCCCGAAGAGATCGGTCATTCAGAAGAATAATAGCTGAACTCGATATCGGCTTGTGAACAAAGAATTTATTTTTTCATGTCATATAGCTCGAGAGCGAAATTTTATAGTCAGATATCTCTTGTATATCTAAAGTTCACCTAGTAGAAGACATGAGAGCCACTCAAACTAGAGGGTTACTTTTAACGCATTTGTAACGAATGAGATGAGTAATATAGTGATTTTCTAGGCGTAGTTTAGATGTAGCATAAGGCCAGAAGTATGGAGCACCCAGTGAGAATCTAACTCAAAACTCAGTCATAATTGATCTAGCGAGATAAACTTGGTAACAATTTCAACACGTCGAAGTGCTCGTGAGATGTGTGATTTCATGGATATAAGTTGGTGAGAGGAAGTGTAAACGTATGACGATAGAGACGATAGATATCGGATGACTCTTGACTAGCAGGGGTTAAGAGATTTGTGAGCTCTACTTTTGAATACAGTTTTTGTATTTCTTTAAGGCCTGGGCTACCGGGAATCCTTCGCAGAGTCTACTGGAACTTGTTCCAATCAAACCGAGATCCCCAACTACATTTGGAATAGGTAATGTTCTTATGTGCCACTTCTTTGAGATTTTGATTTCAAGATCCTTATTCAAAGATGCATTACAGTCTGCAGGTACTGCTATCTGAATGAGAGAGCATAATCTGTTCTTGTTGTCTTTGATCACGATGTCTGGGTGATTGGCTTTGATTGAACTGTCTGTGTGTATCGTAAAGGTCCATAAAATTTTTACAGGTCCTATCTCTGTAACCGCGTCTGGGTGGTGTTTATACCTATGTCTTGCAGTTTCATTTCCTGAAACGTTTCATATTTTCCAATGCAGATATTGGCTCCATCTGTCATGCCGGGTTTTATATTCAGTGGGCGCCAATACCGTGCAACCTGATGTAAGATGGTCAATTGTTTCCGGATATTTGTCACAGAATTTGTATTTTAAACTAACACAATGTTTCAGTATATGTGCTTCCAAAAAACTAAACTACTCTCCATTAACCACCATAGAGATCTTTCCCTGCCCCCCGCCGAATGTTTGATAGTCAACTTCTTCAGAGCAACTCCCTGCGTCTGCTCGGTCTCACTGCTGACCTGAGATGGAACAAATACATTGAGTCAATTGCTTCTTCCACCGCGAGGAAAGTTGGCTCTCCGTGCCGCGCCAGGAAATTTTTCTCCCCGGAATCGATACTTCAAATATACAAAACAACCATTCGCCCTTGCATGGAGTATTGCTGCCATATATGGTCTGGGGCACCTTTTGTTTACCTCGGAGTTCTTGACAAGATCCAGAGACGGATATGTAATATAATTGGCCCTGATCTGACGTCTCGTCTACATTCACTCTCTCACAGACGCGCTGTCGCCTCTCTCTGTCTTTTCTACAAATACTTTCATGGTAATTGCTCCGATGAGCTGCTTTCACTGGTTCCCAGACTACATGAATTCAAGCGCCCTAGGAGGCTGGCATCCCGCTCTCACCCTTTCACTGTCGAAACTATTAAATGTAGCCGTCTCTTCTACTCCAATAGCTTCATACCTCACACTTCTCGCCTGTGGAACACCCTTCCCAATTACTGTTTCCCTGAGAGCTATAATCTCCAACTATTCAAATGTAATGTCAATCGACATTTCCATTTACCTTGATCTACCCACTATCCTTCTCCTCATCCTTTCTTCTATCACTCCTATCTGATCTTGCTCCAAATCTTTTGCAACCCCCTGCATCCTAGTGGCTTCACGCCTTGCTCAGGGCGTAATGCTTAAAAAAAAGAATTCTAGTTAGCAAGCATTGGTCCCGTGAAGCAAAATTAAAACTTTCGCTTCTCAGCTTTTAACCTTTCACTGCGTAACCACTGATGGGTACAGGGTTTGTTTACATCAGCTTGTTTGGTATGGGTACGGCATTGACCAAGAAGAGGCTTACCTTGTCATCGTTTCTGCATTTGGTACATTGCATTTGCTTTTGCTTTCTTTTTTAGGTCCTTTGTCACTGCAGTAAGTACATTATGGTTTACTTTCACTTGTTCATCCATTTAAAATTCCCTTTTGGATTTCTTAGCTGCCTTTATTACTGAATAAAGTTTCTTTTTTATTTCATGTTCTTTGATACAGATCATCATCCAGTCTTTTGAATTTTCTGTCTTCTTTTATACTGAATTATTATTATTATTATTATTATTATTTTCTTTGATTTCTGGCGTTTACACATTTCTTTCCGGGTCCCACCCAGGGACCTAAGGTTAGAAATGGCGTCATGAAACTTTCCACTGACAAAAAAAAAAAGATTACATAGATAAAGCCCTTCGTAAAGTGTGGGCTGTACTTGTCAGAACAATTTTTTGTATCTCCTTGAGATATGGACTTCCAGAAACCCCTTCAATTAGCTACTGCAATCTTTTCCAACCAGTCCTAGGGCTCCAACTACAACAGGGATTGTTGATGGTCCCATATGCCACATTTTCGAGATTTCTATTTCAAGGTCCTTGTATTTGACAGCTTTTTGAATATCTTTAAAGATACATTGCAGTCAGCAGGGACAATAAGGAGGCACCTTTTTTGTTTGTGGTCTTTAATAACAATATCTGGGCGGTTGACTTTGATTGTTCTGTCAGTGTGTATTGTGTAGTCCCATAGAATTGTAACAGGTCCTATCTCCGTAACCGGGTCTGGGTGGTGTTCATACCAGTTTCTTTCAGTTTCCTTCCCGTAGAAGTTGCAGATTTTCGGGTTTTATATCCAGTGGGTGCCAACACCGTACAACCTGATACAAGATGATCAATCGTTTCTGGATATTTATCACAGAATCTGCATTTTGGGCTGACACAATATTTTAGTATATGTGCTTGATAATTCCTAGTTAGCAAGCATTGGTCCTGTGCAGCAAAGATAAAACCTTCAGTTTCAGCTTTCAACCCTGCACTACGTAGCCACTGATGGGTACGGGTTTTGTCTACATCAGCTTGTTTGGTACGGGCAGAGTATTGGCCATGAAGCGGTTTATCTTGCCATCGCTTCTGTATCTGGTCGGTTGCATTCGTCTTTGCTGTCTTTTTTTAGGTATTTTGCAGTTTCAGCCGGTGTATTGTGCTGTAGTTGCATCTCTACGCCTATTTGAAACTCCTTATTATTATTAATATTATTTGTGTGTTATGTTTCCTGCTTTGTATCCTGTAGAGCCGGGTCCAAGCTATGGTCCTTAGGCCCTATAAGAAAATTGTCATTTAAGTGATAGCACTTTTCTTAGTATATTGGATGTTCCTAGTAGGGCGATCTTCTGGTCTACATTTATATTGATGTTACCTGGACGCTGTTGGCAAAATTGTCCATTCCTTTTCTCACGAAGCCCAGAGCTCCGATTATTATTGATACAGTCTCAGCCTTCATTCTCCACATCCTTTTAATCTCGATCTCCAGGTCTTTGCATCTGGACAATTTATCGATAATTTTCATGAAGGTGTTTCTCTCAGATGGTACTGCTATGTCAATAAACATACATTTCTTGAATTTCTTGTCTTTTATGATAATATTAGGTCTTTTGTCTTTTATTTCACTGTCAGCTTGAATTAGCATGTCGCAGAGGATAGTTACATCGTTATTTTGGGTAACAATACCTGGTTGGCGGTCATACCATCTCTCAGTGTTTTCGATTTTTTGCTTCTTGCATATCATCCAGTACACATGTGTCACTACCTTGTTATGTCTCTGGGTATACTCACTTTTTGCCATTTTCGTACATCCTGAGATAATATGGACGACAATTTCATCATATTCTCCGCAGATCCTGCATTTCGGTTTAGTTTCATCCTTGGTTATGTGACAGTGATAGGATCTGGTTTCGAGGCTTTGGTCTTGAGCTGCAATAATTAGGACATCTGTCTCAGCTTTCAGCCCAGTGCTCCTAAGCCACAGATGTCTTTTCTGTTGGTCTGCATATTCTTCTTCTTCTTCTTCTTCTTCTTCATTATTATTATTATTATTATTATTATTATTATTACCTTTTTCAAATTTTCTCGTTTTTAACTGATATCTTGCATTATGGGTGTTACTTCTTTACTAGTTTTTTAATTCATTTGGTTTTTATCACAGCTAACACATCGATATTCTACGGCCATGAACTGAAAATTGTGTGAGGACAAAACTCATTCTGCTAGCGAGCAATCGGATTGAGCAGATAACTAAATATTGGGAAGTCACCCGTATATATATATATATATATATATATATATATATATATATATATATATATATATATATATATATATATATATACTTACTCCGCTTAAACTCTGATCGAAAAATGACAGTGGGACGCCTAATGCGGATTGAATGCAGCACCACGAATTGATGTATCATCATTATTTAAGGGATAATCAACCGAGAGAAATATTTAGCTTCACTTTCATTTAATGAACAATTTTTATCTTTGCAGGGTAATTCCCGCTTGAAACAAAGCTGCCATAGTGAAGAAATTAGTGTGGATCAAACTCTCACTTTCAATCGACCTTTACAAAGCTGAGCTTGTTAACGTTGCGACATTCGGACAGTACGAGGATCGAACTCTATACGCTTGTAGTGGATTTGGACAAAGGTTATGTTCGTCTGTCTGGCACAAGGCAGTAAATATGTGGCAATCCTGAAAATCGAATTCTCTAAATTGGCAATGTCAAATTGTTCAGCCTGGTAAAAGTTCATGAGAGAGTAAAATCCATGTGGATCGAACGTGTGATTGATCTCGCATATAGACTAACTTGTTTTGTATAGCACAAGGCTGTGGTAGTGAGCAATCACTGAGGATCGAATTCTCTAGTACAGCTACTGAATTTGTACAAACCCTAGCGTATCCTGTTTTTTTGGGTTTTTTTTTTTAATAAAAGTTCACCCAATACAGGGACCAAGAGTCACTTAAGGTAGAGGCTTACTGAATTAAGTTGTTTTGTGAATCTAAGAGGAGGAGGTAATAGGTGTGAATTATGGGTATATGTAGAAAATAGAACGATTGTCTGGTTGTAATAGTTGGACAATCAGCGCTAATGGAACTCTCTACATTCATACATTAGCCCATTCTATTGTTTCTGGCATAAGGCTATGAGAGGTAACAATCGATTTGTATTAAGTGTGTTCTGCCTGGCCGATTGCTCTGATAGGCTGGAAATTCATGAGGAACGAACATTCCATACTTGCAATAGACATTTAAAAGCCTAAACCATTCTGCTTGATCCAATATATTCATTTTTTTTTACTTGTATGTGCCATGATTTTCAGAACGTTAGCGATCATGGCTTTCCACAATTTGCTATTTTTTGTAACGCTTAATAAATTTTGTCTTTTTATCTCTCCTAAACCCTGTTCTGCAATCCATTTATTCAAGTTCTCTAGTTAGCTTATGCGTTGTTTTCTTCTGTCCATCTTGCCTTCAAACTGCCTTGTGAGTATCAAATTTCTCAAGGCCTCTGTCCTCTTTATGTGCTCTAAATATTTTCAACCGCTTCTTTCTTGTATTAATAAGTGTCTTTTTAACTTACATTTTTTAAAAACTTTGTCGTTGGTCACACGTTCAGTTCAGAGTATCCTTAGCATCCTTCCGTTGAACCACCTTTCAATTGCTTTGAGTCTCTTCAACCATGAGAAGATTGTCCAGAAATTCACTGCCATATAAGTGGACTGCTATTACGTAACAGTTCAGTACTCTTTTCTTTGTTTCTAACAAAATCTTCCTGTTTCTTAAGACTTTGCTTAGCTTTGGGAAGACATATTTCGGTACGGATTTCAGTATCGCAATTTGTTTCCTCTGTTGAAACACTTCCCAAATATTTAAATTGCTGTACTTGTTTGATTCTGGTATCTTGTTCATTTGGCTAACAACCAACATCTAGTTTTCATACAATTAAGGTTTTGTCCTTTCTCCTCACTTTCATTCACTACATTCTGTAGGATTTCTTGCAGTTGCCTTTCCATGTCTGCTATCAATACAGTGTCAGGGGCATATCTTATGCGCAATGAGCGAGGATCGAACTCATTACTTTGAATGTGAACTTCAAGTGAATCAGTACCGGAAGTGACACTGTAACTAATCACTGAACTCTGAAAAATGACAACAGTTCAGCCAGTGTAGACCGAAGTGATTTTACTTGGCGGTCACCGAGATGATTTTGTTGAGTGTTGCTCTGCTCTAGGCGCCTTATCTCGCTAACGTGACTCATGTGCGTTCAACGAGGGAAGCTGCTTCGGCCTGTGCCAGTGAATAAGATGGCATTGTTGTTTATGCGAACCTACTTCCGTTTAGCAGTTCTGAAGCTGCGTGTATGTCTGCTTCTGTTTATTAGGGTAATTGCTAGGTGGCCAGGAAAGTGTGTTATTAAGCGTATCCTTAAAGGACGTACTTTACATATGTGCATTTTTCTATGGGTTCACTTGTGTACGTTTGTCTCATGATGACAGCACGCGCCTGCCTTTGAACGAACAACTCATATATATATATATATATATATATATATATATATATATATATATATATAGGCTTATGTGTGTGTTTACATGGACACCTAACTATCTCTTCACCCATGCGTAAATAGATGCACACACGCGGGCACACAGACACACACACACACATATATATATATATATATGCGCATGTGTGAAGATGTGTGTATTTCTATTAAATACATATATATATATGCTTATGTGTACATGGACACCCAATCATCTCACCACCCATACGTAGACACACACACATCACACACACACACACTATATATATATATATATATATATATATATATATATATATATATATATATATATATATATATATATATATATATATATATATATATATATATATATATATATATGTATATAATATATATATATACATGTGTGCGTGTGTGAGATTGTGTGTATGTCTATTAACTATATATATATATATATATATATATATATATATTGTGTGTATGAAAAACGCGTGCGTGTGTGTTTGTGTTAAACGCACCAGTGTCCGTGTAGGTGTACATCTGAATATGATCAGTAGCTCCCTCACCAAAGGGCCCACTCTGTCCTGTCCTCGCGCGTATGCTCGTGCGCATGCGTGATGGCGTGCGTCGGCGCTCCGCTATTCATGAGATGCATTGGGTTGACATCACGGAGCGGCCCAGCCAAGATGACGTGACAATGCCGGCCGGCCGCCTTCCTCCGCAGATTTCTCCCCACCTCCCATACATACACACCGCTTCGCCCCACTCTTCCTTCTCGTCCATGGCCAAACCCTGTCAATGAAACTCTCCACTCTCCAACCGTTTCTCCTTTGCAACGTAATAAGCCGGCTAGCGAAGGCAGAAGGGAATGGGTGCCGAGAGGAGGGAATTTAGTAAGGACGAGGATGATGTGGAACGCTCACCGAAATGTAATGCAATCAAAAAGACCACGTGAACAACATTCATCTAATTCCGAAATATTACGACTAGAGCCGTGACCAGCTTGGCCACCTTGCCCACCACCAAAACATTCGATATTCCCCGCCGTCGTTTGCGCCGGTTTAAGCACTATGATTAATACTAATACCCGAGATGATTAGTATTTATAACACTACACTATTACTGTCAAAATTATGGTTGCCATATACATAATAAACGATGAGAGACACCATATATGTTATTACTGTTTTTGTGAGGAGACCACTCTGTAGTAACTCTTTTAAAATCAAGTAACAACAAGTTTCTTTATTTTTTAAAAACATTCCTCAATATTCATTTGTATTAATATTTGATCATTTGTGGACACGACTTCCATCTTTCTATCTATCATACCTTCCTGTCACTTTTAACGTTTCACTCACTCTCATTCTGACTATTAGTGATGGTTCTCTGACGTAAAAAAGTGTCCATCATGACTCCTTTGATAGTATTATTATTATTATTATTATTATTATTATTATTATTATTATTATTATTATTATTATTATTATTTGTTATGGTCTAAGTTCCTTGTACCACGGTGATGGTCCAAGGTTAGAACCAATGAAAGAATAACACGAACACAGGTAAGGAATACAAAGATATATTACAACAGAAATATCATACAAAGAAGTAAAAGTATTGGTAATGACTATCAGATTTGGTTAGAGTGAACTATGTTTTCTCGATAAGTAACATTATTCCAATGTCCTTACAATATGCTCTCAATTATCTCTCCTCATCTTACAATATCCCCTGATACATCTTGAGAGGCGCAGTATTTATAATGTCAGGAATAGTCCATTATTATTATGGGTAAGTTCCCATAACATTACTATTATTATTGTTCCTTCATTCACTTTATAACGACCCCCACAAAAGCAAAGCGATAAATCCACTAAAATTCAAATGGTGACTAAATAGGAAAGAATCTTGGTTCTAAAATATTGAAGATCAGATGTGACTGCAAAGTAAGAAATGGGCCGACGTTTCGAATTTGGAATGGTTGTAAATTCACTTCCATATAAGAAGACTGACCCTATATAATGGTTCCGTGCCCTTTTCTTTGTTTTGAAGTATATTTTCCTGTTTCTTAATACTTTACTTAGCGTTTGGAAGGCATCTTTTGCTATTTTCGAGTAAATGTTTATGAGAGATAACAAAAATACATAATTTATTAAGAGCTACAAAAGACAGGCAATTGTGAAGTTATGATCGCCTACGCCCTGAAGCTACACGGCACATGGAAGTGTGAGCCTATAGCTGGCTGCCACGAATAGGCAGCAATATTCTATTGGCCAGCGTGAGAGCCAACAGCTGACTGACACGAATGTTAACTAGCATGCTAGCATGCAAAAAAAGATTGTCTAGCCTTCATTGTCATTTAGGAGAACGGATATCACGTAACAGTTCAATACACGTTGTTTATTTCTAACTAACGAAGTTTTCCTGTTTCTTAATACTCTGCTTAGCATTTGAAAGGCATTGTTGGCTATCCCAATGCGGCTTCTCATTGTAGGGCCGCAATTTCTGTCCTGTTAAAATATTAATATATATATATATATATATATATATATATATATATATATATATATATGTAAAAGCAAGATGTGTGTGTGTGTGTGTGTGTGTGTATAAAATGCACGGCCGCAATTTTCGACGGATTGGCACCAAAATTTACATGCACATGCTCCAAGTTAGCGGGAAGGCCAAGACCGACGTTGCATTTCCCAACTCCCATCGATAGTGGAAATAATCGATGCTTCTACGGCACTTTTCATGTAGTTTGCGGCCATTTTCTACTGGCCAGAGTGAGAGCCTATAGCTGGCTGCCCCGCATAGGCAGGAAAATTCTATTGGCCAGCGTGAGAGCCAACAGCTGACTGAAACGAATGTTAACTAGCATGCTAGCATGCAAAAAAAAATCGATAGCTGCATTCGTCACAAGTGGGGAAAATTTAAATCTGCATGGAACTTTACTCCAATTGGCTCATTCGCTTGCTTAAACTCAACGTTGATTCTGATTCTGCAGAACTGGGTTGGGTGTGAAAAAGTATTTGTTGTTAACATTCTTTTATCATTCGGTTTTTCCAGTTACGAATCCTTTTTTTAAAGCTGGTCGTTTTGTGTTCATTTTGTTTAGTTCTTTTTTCGTAACAGATTTAATATTTAGTATAGTGCTTAGAAAAAATTCGCAGTGTGAGATAGGCAAGAAGTAAGGCATGTAGCAACATCAGCACGCCAAAGGGCACTCCTTTAAAGGCAAGGAAGGGCAAAAATATTTTAAGTCAAGTGATAGCGATTGCTGTATCAGTCGTACGATTTTTGAATCAAGCACTGGCAACGCCGGGCCATGCTGGTAGTATTAGAAATTCGGTGTAGTGTACCAATTACGACAAAAGTTGATATTTAGATCCCAAACCGGGAGTGTCGAAAATTTAACTCTCACAGAACATATTGAAGGAAAAGGTGCATAATCTTACCTAAAGAGCTTGTGTAAATGGCTGAGAGAAATGAATAAGATAGACAAAAAGTCAAGCTTTACTACAAGCTAAAAAGGACGGGAAATTGTGGAGTGCAATGACCAACTACGTCCTGTAAGGAGATGGCTTAGAGAAGAAAGATTCCCTTTATACCTCAAAGAGCTTGTGTAAATGTCTGATAGACAATAGTTAGGAGAGTTATCCAAAAAGACGAGCTTTACTAAAATCTAGAAAGAACAGGAAATTGTGGAGCGCCATGAACAACTGATGCCTTGTAAGAAAATGGCATAGAGAAGAAGTTTATTTTTTAACTCAGGTTCCCTTTATACCGCAAATCCACTTTATTAATACATACATACATATATATATATATATATATATATATATATATATATATATATATATATATATATATATATATATATATATATATATATATATATATTAGAAGAAGAATACCCACAATGCACCACTAACCCGCATATATATAAATATCCGAGAAAAATAACAGCATATGTGGCCTGACGATTGCATATAGCATGAAACAGACTGTTGCTCTAAGTGTTGACTTCTATGTTCACTTTTATATTTACACACGCTCTATCTCTGATATTGAGCACTTTATTCCATAAATATAGCACACCTTAAGACTATATTTCTTTATATATATATATATATATATATATATATATATATATATATATATATATATATATATATATATATATATTAAATATTTGGTTTCTGCCAATTACGAAAAACTTGATATTTAGATCACAAACCGTGAGTGTCGAAAATTTGAATCTGACAGGACATATTGAAGGAAAAAGTGCAAATCTTTTAGATAAAGAGTTTGTGTAAATGGCTGACAGACAAGAATTAGGAGAAATAGCCAAAAAGCCAAGCTTTACTAAGAGCTACAAAGGCTAGGAAATTGTAGAGGGCCATCACCAACTACGTCCTGTAGGGACATGGCGTAGACAAGAAAGGTTCTATTTATACCTCAAATCCACTTATTAATATATATATATATATATATATATATATATATATATATATATATATATATGTGTGTGTGTGTGTGTGTGTGTGTGTGTGTGTGTGTGTTTTCTAAATATATATTAGATATTTGGTGTATTGTGCCAATTACGACAAAAGTTGATATTTAGATCTCAAACAGGGAGTGTTGAATCTGCTATCTGCGTTATGAGAGAGCCTAACAACTAGGGCAAAAGTTCCATACAAAGTCAGAACAATCTAAATCAACACATGAGCACATAGGCACGCACTGAAATTTGTGTCGATGAATCGATAGATTAGATGATCAGTCGTGTCATGTTTGATTTGTTTCTAAGCGCTAATCTTATAACGGCTAAAAAAAAAAGTAGACAGTAAAAATAACGTTTGCCTTTATCAATCTTTTCGAAAGTGATGGTTAGCTTGTCGGCCATAAAATTCCAGAGATGAAATCCAGTATGGACAAGTTGAAAACCCATCTAGAATGCCCAGACACATAGATATTAACTAAAACGAATTGGACGCTTTTCAGACAACGATAGCGAATCGGGTTCGCAGGCCATTCACTGGTATATCGAATTTCATCCTCATTAGATTAGCTTTGTAAATAGCTCAGCTTAAACCCTATTTTACTTTATATGCCGTGACCCCTCAGTATGTAGGTGATCTTGGCCCACCGAAAATTCCTGTCCTGTTTACCTCTTAATAAACTGTATTCTGTCATCCATTTATTCAAGCTCACAAACTATGTTGTCCTCTGTTGCTCTTGATTTCAGGATGTACTGTGTGTATCAGATTTTCTAAGCCCTCTTTCCTCATTATGTGCCGTAGAAATTCCAACTGTATCTGTTAAGTATAAGTTTCCATTTTGTTTCCATTTTCTCTAAAACCATGTCGTTGCTCACATGTTCGGTCCATGGTATCCTCAGCATCTTTCTGTAGAACCACCGTTTTTTTGCTTGGAGTCTCTTCTTAATTTTTGAGATTGTCTAGCATTCACTGTCATTTAGGAGAACGGATATCACGTAACAGTTCAATACACGTTGTTTATTTCTAACTAACGAAAATTTTCCTGTTTTTAAAACTCTGCTTAGCATTTGAAAGGCATTGTTGATATCCCAATGCGGCTTCTCATTTTTTGCCGCAATTTCTGTCCTCTGTTAAAAAGTATTAATATATATATATATATATATATATATATATATATATATATATATATATATATATGAAGCAGGATGTGTGTGTGTGTGTGGGTTTCGACGGATTGGCACCAAAATTTACATGCACATGCTTCAAGTTAGCGGGAAGGCCAAGACCGATTTTGCATTTCCCAACTCCCATCGATAGTGGAAATAATCGATGTTTTCGTGCTTCTACGGCACCTTTCATGTAGTTTGCCGCCATTTTCTACAGGCCAGAGTGAGAGCCTATAGCTGGCTGCCACGAATAGGCAGGAAGATTCTATTGGCCAGCGTGAGAGCCAACAGCTGACTGAAACGAATGTTAACTAGCATGCTAGCATGCAAAAAAAAATCGATAGCTGCATTCGTCACAAGTGGGGAAAATTTAAATCTGCATGGAACTTTACTCCAATTGGCTCATTCGCTTGCTTAAACTCAACGTTGATTCTGATTCTGCAGAACTGGGTTGGGTGTTCAAAAGTATTTGTTGTTAAACATTCTTTTTTCATCATTCGGTTTTTCCAGTTACGAGTCCTTTTTTTTAAAGCTGGTCGTTTTGTGTTCATTTTGTTTAGTTCTTTTTTTAAACAGATTTAATATTTAGTATAGTTTTTAGAAAAAATTCGCAGTGTGAGATAGGCAAGAAGTAAGGCATATAGCAACATCAGCACGCCAAAGGGCACTCCTTTTAAAGGCAAGGAAGGGCAAAAATATTTTAAGTCAAGTGATAGCGATTGCTGTATGAGTCGTACGATTTTTAAATCAAGCAAGAGCAACGCCGGGCCATGCTTATATATATATATATATATATATATATATATATATATATATATATATATATATATATTCAAATTTGTGTATTTGTTTGATTTTGGTATCTCCGATCTATAATTTACGTTTTGGGTGCATCATTTTCCTTATAATCATGTATAATGTCTTCCTGCTCTTGATGTTTAATTCTGTCTTCTCGCTTTCATTTAGCACCTTCTATAGGAGTTTTCTTTCCGTGTTTGCTATCAACTCTGTGTCATCTGTTTATCTCATGTTGTTATGATCGTGACCGCCGATATTGAATCCTGGTAGGACTCTGTAATTTTGGCAGAATCGTCTTGAATATGTCTGGTGTGAAAATGGTTCGTTCAATGAATATATATGCATTAAAGAGTATATTGTCATCCACAGACAGACTGTTTCGTTGTATCACAGCTCTTCATTTTGGCTAGACGTCTGGTTACCTCTAGCTAGGATTAAAACCCGGCTGAATTGGCGCCAGTCAGAGATTCTACTACTAAGCTGTTGGCACATGGCAGGAACAAAGGTGAATTTAAGCGTATTTATTTTTAGATAAACACACAGTGACTGAGACTGAGAGGACTCGATTCACTTCACGGAAGAGTCTTGCTATAATAGCCGTAATAGTCACTGTTTACAAACAAACATTTCCTCCCCCAGAGAGCTCAAGTGAAATAAATTTTTCAGGAGCCTATATAGACTTTTTATGGGTAATGAGATTGTTTATTTTCGTCTCCAAATTACGAATGATCTTATGCAAAATTTTTAGGTACGAAGGGTAGGAAATTTCCCAAACCTTTTATATCGGGTGATATTGGAGCTTTCATCTGTCGATAGTTATCTTCGGGGGGGTGAAATTAGTGTATTATATGGAAAACGGTTTAAGTGGCGCCTTTAGTGCAATGTTATATTTCAATGACATAGAACAAATATGAAAACACATAAGGTCCTTTCTGTTTTGTGCCACAGGCATTATAAACGTTTAGGAATTTCAACAAAAACAAATATATATATATTAAATATTCCCGTATATATCAGACACATATATATATATATATATATATATATATGTGTGTGTGTGTGTGTGTGTGTGTGTGTGTTATTATTTACTTGAAAAACGTATATCCATATATGTATATACGTGTGAATATACAAATTCCAATACGTCTAATGTATATATCTAAGCAACTAATTATTTATTAGGACCAGACCCAATGTGTAATCATATATATATATATATATATATATATATATATATATATATATATATGTGTGTGTGTGTGTGTGTGTGTGTGTGTGTGTGTGTGTGTGTATTAAAGAGAAGAGTGAAACTGCAAACGTTTTTGATGTGGATTTTTTAAGTATATATTATACTTTATTTTCATATTTATGCAACACGAGTTTTCGGTGTCGCGTCCTTCATCAGGCAAAGATTAGTTATTCCATATATAATTAAAATTAATTTTTCCTTATGTTGTCCGATGTTTAACCATTGTCTCATTGTCTGTATTAGTATGTTTTTATGAATATATTTATATATATATATATATATATATATATATATATATATATATAAAGAAATATAGTATATTTATAAATCATATTTATGGAATAAAATAGGCCACCTGACGATTAAATATAGTATGAAACAGACTGTCGCCTCTAAGTATTTGAAACAGACTTCATATATATATATATATATATATATATATATATATATATATATATATATATATATATGTATTTAAAATTTCATTTCTAGTTTTTTTCTCAAACAAAAAGAACAGCAGTCCATATAAAATTATGTCTGCATATCTTTCGTTTTTTTTTTTTTTTAGTTTAAATGAAATTTACGGCAGATGGCTCTCTGTTGCCATATCGACTAAGTTTCATTTGTATTTCCTCTACATTTATGGCGAGTCTCTCTTCAACGTTTAAACTCCGCAGAAGGGAGTTAAGTTAGTAGTTTCCCGTTTAACAATGGCAGGATGTTCAAATCCTCAGCAGGCAGATATGATTTTTACTTACGTACGCGCGAATAATGCTGAGACAGGATCTACAGTACCGGAAACTATGGATCCGGGAAGACCGAGATCCACTCGTACGTCTGCCCAATAATGAAATTTAATAACTCATAAAATGAAGGATTTGTGGACATATGTTTATATGGACTCTTGCGCTTGTGTTGTTATGAGGAACCTGCCCCTAAAATTTTTAAAAGTAATTTTAATACACCCTCTCTCTCTCTCTCTCTATATATATATATATATATATATATATATATATATATATAAATATATAATTGGTATATATGGAATGAATTCCAATAACCAACAATTACTATTCTTAAAAGAGTGCTCAATACAAAGTAGAGCAGATATAATTATTATTTATAAAAAAGATTATAACATAAGTTTGTTATGAAATCACTACAAAAATAGCCATTTTGTTTCAACACACTCCGTGTCTTATCGAGTGATGATGTTGAAGATAAAATAAATGGTTTTAAAAGTTTCAGATTAATTAACGATCCTACACTAGCTGAAACTTTTAAAACCATTTATTTCTCCCCCCCCCCAGAACGATCAGCAGCAATTTTCCTCCCCTCCCCAATCCCCTAGTCACTGATGTCCCTATTATAGTCATCTCTGTAGCGCAAGTGAGGGCGACCGGTGTCTCTTTTGCGATTTGCAAGTTCCACGTAGAGGATGTCTGGGAATTCGGCCACCCTCCATGCGACGAACTTGAGTCAACCATCGTAGACTGCGCTTACTGAGCAGAGGGAACATATTTGTTAGGCCGACGCGAGACAGAACTTTAGCGTTGGGAACGTTGTCCTTCCACGATATGTCCAGTATGCGGCAGATACACCTCAAGGGGAAAGTGTTCAATCTCTTCTTAATATATATATAATTTTATATGGACTGCGATATATGTCGCCCACTCCTCGCTCTAGTAAAGCAACAACCTCATTCGCTTATCTCACCAGATATATATCGTATTTCTTCACCCGTTATCAATGACCATAGATTTGATTAGATAGATAGATAGATAGATAGATAGATAGATAGATAGATACATAGATAGATAGATAATGATCAAATTCTGATAGATAGCTATGAACAGATTGAGATAGATAGCTATGAACAGATTGAGATAGATAGATATGAAGAGAATGAGATAGATAGATAGATAGATAGATAGATAGATAGATAGATAGATAGATAGATAGATAGATATGAACAGATTGTGATAGATATGAACATATTGAATTAGATATTTGTAATGCCGAATTTCAGTTGAAATTTCTAGGGCACTTAATGAGAAAAGAGGACATAGAAAATCTAATACACAAAGGACATTAAAGACAGCAGGGACAGAGGGAAAAAAACGCAAAATATACTTTGTGAGCTTGAATAAATGGATGGTAGAATACAATTTATTAAGACATACAAGTGACAGGAATTTTGGGAGGGCCAGGATAACCTATAATTGAAGGGTCACGGCATATAAAGTAAAAGACCGGGTTTAAGCTAAGCTATTTACAAACCTAATATAATGAGGATGAAATTCGAAACACCAGCGAATGGCCTGCGAAGCCGTTTGCTATCGATGTCTAAAAAGCATCCAATTCGTTTTCGATATATATATATATATATATATATATATATACATATATATATGACGGTCGCGAGTCCAGAAACACGGGTCGTAAAATCATGTAAAACAAAGCATAATATTTTTTCTAAATAAATCTACATTACAACCAAAAACGTTTGCGGCACCTCACTTCTCTTCTTTTTAATATACATACTTTTCTCTCGTTGGAACCACTACAACATATTTCTTTTTATATTTATATATATATATATATATATATATATATATATATATATATATAAAGGGAAGAGGTTATAGTTGTTCCAACGAGAGAAAAGTGTATGTTTTAAAAATAAAATAATACATTTTAAAAAGAAGAGAGAAACCGCAAACGTTTTTGGTTTTAGTATGAATTTTAAAAAAAATATATATTATACATATATATATATATATATATATATATATATATGTGTGTGTGTGTGTGTGTGTGTGTTTTTAGTGTGTGTTGCCATGTGTGTGTTTGTGTATAACTATTCCCTAGTAAGCAACAAAACGGCTATAGTAAGAATGCTTAAACTCAAAACCAGGAAAAGGCAGCTGAAATTTCTTGGACTCATAAGTAATTAGGGATGCTTGGAAAACTTTGCCATTACGAGGTAATTCGAGATCAAAATAGTGGGAGGCAGCAAGCCACTTCCCGAGCTGGTGTGAATGCATGGTGGAACGGAGACGGGGTAGAAGGTAGGGGTTTAGCAAAGGTAGAAAAACTGCTAAGAACCACACCAGATAGAAAGTTGTGGAGAGCTATGATCGCCTATATCCTCAGGGGTCACAGTAAGAAGAAGAAGAAGAAGAAGAAGTGATATGTGTAACAGACTGGAACCTCATTACCTCCATTACACTTCTAGTCTTGTCTCAGCCTAGGTTAATATCCGTGAATAAATGTCCGTCTATCTTCCTCTCCCCACGTCTCTTTTCAACCAGTCACACGTTCATTGTGTCCTGTTCACATCGGCGAGATATTGACTATAAACTATTCCTCATAATATTATCTGTACATTTCCACAAGCTTAGGAGAAAGCACGAAAATAAAAGGCATGTCGAACTTCCATGTAGCGATAGACAGAGAGTGACAGAGAAGAAGAAAAAAAAAAGACAAAAAAAAAATCAAAGAGTAAGATCGGGAAAGAGAAGTGTGAGTGTTTTGGCCAATACATAATTACGGCCATGTTTCACGG
Source organism: Acanthosepion pharaonis (assembly GCA_903632075.3). Taxonomy (NCBI): domain Eukaryota; kingdom Metazoa; phylum Mollusca; class Cephalopoda; order Sepiida; family Sepiidae; genus Acanthosepion; species Acanthosepion pharaonis. The sequence continues at coordinate 180,164 of CAHIKZ030002758.1, read as the reverse complement.
TCGACTGGTGATCACTAAAAACACGCCAAGAATAGACAGCCTTTTGCCAACAATATGTCAGGTAAAGTGGAGTAGAGCGAATTCATCTCTGGTGCTGGGCAGAGAAGTTGCTTCGCGCTGAAACTAGTCATAAAATTTCCCGCTTGGCGTTTATTGCAATGTTGTTGTGGTTCGTGCTGCTGGCGGTGGTGGTGATGGTGTAGGTTGTGGGGGTGATACTGATGGGTTTTCTGCAGTTACATATCACGCTGAGAGGAAAAAAAATGTTTAAGATGATGATCTTTGGGTTTCTGTTGGTTTGCGGTAGCGACGTGGATATAAAAACGCAGCCCGACCCACCATAAATTGAAAAACAGTCCCTTGTCAATTACTTTTATAATAAGATAAGATGAACGCAGATAGATAGATTGTATTAAAATGGGAAGAAAAAAAAGATGAAGATAGATAGATAATAGATAGATAGATAGATAAAAATAAGATCAGGCGGAAAAATGAAAGAACAAAACAAAGATTAAATGAAGAAAAAGTTCCATGGGTTTAAATATTTTATAAAGAAAAGATAGATGAGGAAAAGATTGAGATAAAATAAAGAGATATATTCAGGAAGAAATTTAAAGAAGATAAAACAGAAAGATTAAAAGAAAGAGGAAAAGTTCCATAGATAGATAGATAATAGATGCATTGAACGATAAGATAGATAGATAGATAGATAGATAGATAGATAGATAGATAGATAGATAAATAGATAGATATGAAAAGATTGAGATATGAACATACTGAGATATATAAATTTGAACATATTTAGATAGATATGAACAGATTGAGCTAGCTAGCTAGCTAAAATGGCTGGATAGATAGATAGATAGATAGATAGATAGATAGATAGATAGATAGATAGATAGATGTATATGAACGTACTAGGATAGATAGATAGATAGATAGATAGATAGATAGATAGATAGATAGATAGATAGATAGATAGATAAAAAAGATTGAGATATGAACATACTGAGATATATAAATTTGAACATATTTAGATAGATATGAACAGATTGAGCTAGCTAGCTGGCTGGCTGGCTGGCTGGCTAGATAGATAGATAGATAGATAGATAGATAGATAGATAGATAGATAGATAGATGCATATGAACGTACTAGGATAGATAGATAGATAGATAGATAGATAGATAGATAGATAGATAGATAGATAGATAGATATGAAAAGATTGAGATATGAACATACTGAGATATATAAATTTGAACATATTTAGATAGATATGAACAGATTGAGCTAGCTAGCTAGCTGGCTGGCTAGATAGATAGATAGATAGATAGATAGATAGATAGATAGATAGATAGATAGATAGATAGATAGATAGAGATAGATAGATAGATAGATAGATAGATAGATAGATAGATAGATAGATAGATATGAAAAGATTGAGATATGAACATACTGAGATAGATAAATTTGAACATATTTAGATAGATATGAACAGATTGAAATAGATAGATAGATAGATAGATATACAGAGATTTAGATAGATAGATAGATAGATAGATAGATAGATAGATAGATAGATAGATAGATATGCAGAGATTGAGATAGATAGATTAAGATATATATGAAAAAGATTGAGATAGACTGGAACAGTTTGAGATAGATAATTTGAACCTATTTTGATAGGTAGATAGATAGGAACAGGTTGAGATACATAGATAGTTATGAAGAGAAGAATAAAATAAATAGATAGATAGATAGATAGGTATGATGAAATTCTCATAGATATGAACAGATTGAGATAAATAGATATGAATAGAATGAAATAGATAGATAGATAGATAGATAGATAGATAGATAGATACGTTCAAATTCTGATAGCTAGATATGAACAGATTGAGTTAGATATCTGTAATGCCTTATATTACAAAGTAAACGCACCTTAAATAATTCTCTAATAATTGGCATCTTATGAATTTCTCTCTGTAATTTTTCAATATTCATTGGAATCTGCAATGTTAACTTTTTAAGCTGATTCAGATCATCTTTCAAATTCTTGATGTTTCACATATCGATATTATATTTATATTATATATGCCAATTAAATATTTAGATTGTCTATAAATAAGATATAAATATATAACGGTAATTCCTTATATTAACTGCATCCGTATAATAAACGTTTTGGCATCTATGGACCGAGCAGCCAGCACTACTATCGGTTAAAAATTATTAAAACCTTTCTCTTCAAACAATTCAGGAAAATTGTTTATTTTGTTCTAGTTTTGTTATAGTTCTTTCCAGTATTGATGGGTATTTTTCCTTTGTTTGAAATAGTGTAGAATGTCAACATCACGATTATGTCATTACCTTCTCATCGAGTTACATGTGCTGTCCATTTTAGTTGTTACTGCTGTTGAAAGTGGTGACATCTGGTTTCTGTTATTTTCTACAGCTTTTGTTTGTGATACTCTAACGCCATTTCACGTGGTTCGAAGAAGAATGGTCTTCGCCAAGATCCACAGTGGTAATGGTAACAATGAAAATGGCAACAGAGAAATGGTAACAGTGAATATGTTAACAGGTAAATGGTAATATGGAAAATGATAACAATGAAAGTAGTAACAGGGAAAATATCGACATGGAAATGGTAACAGTGTTTTCA
>CAHIKZ030002758.1:160000-172500 GCA_903632075.3 Acanthosepion pharaonis | reverse complement strand
TTATATTAACATTAAAACAGCATAATTGCATATTAGGATTTTTGTTTGTTTTTTTTCCGTATATTTTTCTTCATATATATATATATATATATATATATATATATTGTCGATAAAAAATAAAATTTATATATTTTTTTTCCAATAGATCTTACGGTGCAGGCTGATAAAAAAAAAATATTATAAAAAAAATTATTTCCTTCCATTTGTAGTTTAATCATTAACTTGCAAATGAGTTAAAGAATAGCTTTTATGAAAAAGATAAAAACAAATTATAAACATTCAGGGATTACAAATTAACATGTCACATTTTCCGTAATTATAAATTAATTTTAAAAAATTTAAAAAATTTTAAAAAAGAATAATTTTTACTAATTTTTTTAATTCCATCCTTTTACCTGAATTTATCCCCAGCTTTAAATTTCAATGAATGGCGTTTTTATTTAAATAATTTTTATAAATAAAATTATTTAAAAGCTTTTTATTTAATATAAGAAAAAAAAAATTAAATTTAAATAAGGTTTACATCGGGTTTGTTCAATATTTATTTTTTTTTTCAGGTTTTATAACCATTTCAATATTATTAGAACAATTTTCAGTACTTCTATATCTAAATCAAAAATTAACCACTTCTTGTCTTTTCAAAAGTAGTAAAAATTTTATCTTTAGAAATTTAAAAATTAAAATTCAAAACTATGAAAATTAAAATAATATATATATATATATATATATATATGTGTGTGTGTGTTGTTTGTGTGTGTTGTGTAATTTTAAATTTAAATTTTTAAAATAATTTAAGTTTTTAATTTATGCAATTTAATAAAAAATGCTTGAATTTCAAGTTATATAATATAACATTTATCTTATTAATAAAATAAAAATATTAAAGCATTTTCTTTGTAGTTTGAATGTGGCAAAGTAAACCAAAGATATTGAAAATTTAATTATATTGAATTTAACAAAAAAAAACTCATTTTAAATTAATATATTTTTATGATGTATACAATTTTTTTTTTAATATTTAAATTCACATAGAAATGTTTTTTTATAATCATAAAATAAAAATAAGATTAAAAAATTGTTATGCATTTGTTTGCAAATGTTTTAATGTGAAAAATTTGAATATCCTAAAAATTATAATATATAATATATATAACTATATATATTATAAATATGTCATAATTTTATATGAATATATAATATCATATAAATTATAAATATAATATCTATTATATTTAATATATAACTATATATATATATATATATTTATATATATATATATATATATATATATATATATATATATATTATTCATATATATATATATATGTGTGTAAATTATATGTGTTTAGGTGTTTTAAATATGGCTTGTATTTATATTAAGTATGTGAATTAATCCGATGTACATTATAAAATCTTTTAAATGTAAAATATTTATTTGGATGAGTATATAAATATTATATATAAATGATATTCAAAATATTAAAAAATTAATTAATTTAGATATTTACTGGTTTTTGAACACCAAATTTTCGTTTATAAATAGGACCGTTTATATACAAGTCCGGTTTTTATATATCTTTTCATTAACTGAAAATAAAAAGAAAAAAATATTTTAAAAATTAATTTTGCCCTTCGGCAAAATTCCTGCCGATAACGCAAGAGTTCAAAAGAAATATGAAGAACGCTAAATACCAGACAATTATAAACCCAAATCAAGAATATGGCATTTAAAAAAAAATTTGTTAGAAATGTAGGCTTTTTTTAAAATATTAAAAAGCCGATTTGAAAATGGAATTTATAAAAAACCCTGTTTTTTAAAGCCTCATCCAGTTTCCCTCTGCTAATGCAGAAAAAAGGCGTCGCGCATCAAAATCGCTCATATAAACTCATAAATTTATCTTTTTCACCCATTATATTGAATATAATTTAATGATATATAATTTTTTAAAAAATAGCCTTTTAATTTTCAAAACGAAAAAAAATTTAAATATCAAACAAAGGTTCATATTTTTCATTATTTAAATAGTTTCGGAGATAAATACCATTTCAAATTTATATTCACCCACGGAAAACGAAGTTTTAAAGACTTCAAAACTTTCATTTTATAAAAAAATATTGTTTTAAATAATTTTTAAAAAAATATATTATATATATTTAAAATTATTTATTTATATTAAAATTAAATATCATTTATATATATAAACCTATATTCGAAAAGCCTATATATTTGGGAATTATATATAGACCGCTATATATTTATCTTTTCACCCATAAATAATATATATTTATATATATATTTATCGGCCAAAAAATATATATTATATTTCAGGCCCTATATATATCCCCGGACGAAACTTTGCCCTTTTGCAAAGCTATTTCCTATAATGCAGAAAACAATAAGAGCGTCCGCAGTCATACCGCAGATATATTTATATAATATATATATTTTATATAATACTGCATAAATATTTAAAATAAAGCCGATATAAATTTTTTTAGGCCCTATAAATAAAGTATATATTTAAAAAACTAAGCCCTCATAAAATTGATTTTATTTTTATATAAATTTTTTAACGCAGAAGTTCGACAGAAAAATATTTTCAAAGACCGCTTAATTTGCCATTCGGTATTTATCATTTCACCCACGGAAATGAATATTTTTATACAAGATTTTATTTTATTTTTCTACTAAAATTTTTCCCATATTGCCATTTTCGGCCAAAAAAATATATAATAAGCCGATTAAACAAAGGCCCCGTAAATTTTCCCATTCAGAAAAGAAATCCAAATTTCGGCAAAGCCATCGTCAGTTCCTCTTTTATAACGCAGAAGAATATATTCAGAGGCGTCCGCAGTCAACCGCTCAATTTTATGTATTTATCTTTTTCACCCACGGAAAAAAAATATGGCACAAGGCCGGTTTTTTTATGTGGGTTTGTGTTTTAAATATTAGGCTCGGCCTAAAAAAATAGCCTTTTGAAGCCGATTAGACGGGTTCAGGCCCTTGTCTACCTCCCCGGACGAAACCTTGCCCTTCGGCAAAGCTCGTCTGGGTTCATCTTTACGCAGAGAGTTAGACAGGAGGCGTCCGCAGTCAAAGACCGCGAGATGCCAATTCGGTTTTATCTTTTCACCCACGGAAAAGAATATGGCACAAGGCCGGTTTTTATGTGGGTTTCCCGAGCCCGTAGGCTCGGCCAAAAAATAGCCTTTTGAAGCCGATTAAACGGGTTCAGGCCCTATCTACCTCCCCGGACGAAACCTTGCCCTTCGGCAAAGCCTCGTCAGGTTCCTCTCTGCTAACAGAGATTATGACAGGAGGCGTCCGCAGTCAAAGACCGCGAGACACCATTCGGTATTTATCATTTTCACCCACGGAAAAATAATATATGGCACAAATATATATTTTTATGTGGGTTTCCCGAGCCCGTAGGCTCGGCCAAAAAATAGCCTAGCTTTGAAGCCGATTAGACGGGTTCAGGCCCCGTTCTACCTCCCCGGACGAAACCTTTGCCCTTCGGCAAAGCCTCGTCCGGGTTCCTCTGCTAACGCAGAGAGTTCGACAGGAGGCGTCCGCAGTCAAAGACCGCGAGATGCCATTCGGTATTTATCTTTTCACCCACGGAAAAGAATATGGCACAAGGCCGGTTTTTATGTGGGTTTTCCCCGAGCCCGTAGGCTCGGCCAAAAAAAATAGCCTTTTTGAAGCCGATTATACGGGTTCAGGCCCTCTACCTCCCGGACGAAACCTTTGCCCTTCGGCAAAGCCTCGTCCAAATTCCTCTCATAACGCAGAGAGTTCGACAGGAGGCGTCCGCAGTCAAAGACCGCGAGATGCCATTCGGTATTTATCTTTTCACCCACGGAAAAGAATATGGCACAAGGCCGGTTTTTTTGTGGGTTTCCCCCGAGCCCGTAGGCTCGGCCAAAAAAAATAGCCTTTTGAAGCCGATTAGACGGGTTCAGGCCCTTCTACCTCCCGGACGAAACCTTGCCCTTTCGGCAAAGCCTCGTCCGGGTTCCTCTATTGCTAACGCAGAGAGTTCGACAGGAGGCGTCCGCAGTCAAAGACCGCGAGATGCCATTCGGTATTTATCTTTTCACCCACGGAAAAGAATATGGCACAAGGCCGGTTTTTTTGTGGGTTTCCCCGAGCCCGTAGGCTCGGCCAAAAAATAGCCTTTTCAAGCCGATTAGACGGGTTCAGGCCCTGTCTACCTCCCCGGACGAAACCTTGCCCTTCGGCAAAGCCTCGTCCGGGTTCCTCTGCTAACGCAGAGAGTTCGACAGGAGGCGTCCGCAGTCAAAGACCGCGAGATGCCATTCGGTATTTATCTTTTCACCCACGGAAAAAGAATATGGCACAAGGCCGGTTTTTATGTTTTAATTTTCCCCGAGCCCGTAGGCTCGGCCAAAAAAATAGCCTTTTGAAGCCGATTAAACGGGTTCAGGCCCCGTCTACCTCCCCGGACGAAACCTTTGCCCTTCGGCAAAGCCTCGTCTGGGTTCCTCTCTGCTAACGCAGAGAGTTCGACAGGAGGCGTCCGCAGTCAAAGACCGCGAGATGCCATTCGGTATTTATCTTTTCACCCACGGAAAAGAATATGGCACAAGGCCGGTTTTTTATGTGGGTTTCCCCGAGCCCGTAGGCTCGGCCAAAAAAATAGCCTTTTGAAGCCGATTAGACGGGTTCAGGCCCCGTCTACCTCCCCGGACGAAACCTTGCCCTTCGGCAAAGCCTCGTCCGGGTTCCTCTCTGCTAACGCAGAGAGTTCGACAGGAGGCGTCCGCAGTCAAAGACCGCGAGATGCCATTCGGTATTTATCTTTTCACCCACGGAAAAGAATATGGCACAAGGCCGGTTTTTTATGGGGTTTCCCGAGCCCGTAGGCTCGGCCAAAAAATAGCCTTTTGAAGCCGATTAGACGTGTTCAGGCCCTGTCCACCTCCCCGGACGAAACCTTGCCCTTCGGCAAAGCCTCGTCTGGGTTCCTCTCTGCTAACGCAGAGAGTTCGACAGGAGGCGTCCGCAGTCAAAGACCGCGAGACACCATTCGGTATTTATCTTTTCACCCACGGAAAAGAATATGGCACAAGGCCGGTTTTTTTGGGGTTTCCCCGAGCCCGTAGGCTCGGCCAAAAAAATAGCCTTTTGAAGCCGATTAGACGGGTTCAGGCCCTGTCTACCTCCCCGGACGAAACCTTGCCCTTCGGCAAAGCCTCGTCCGGGTTCCTCTCTGCTAACGCAGAGAGTTCGACAGGAGGCGTCCGCAGTCAAAGACCGCGAGATGCCATTCGGTATTTATCATTTCACCCACGGGAAACGAATATGGCACAAGGCCGGTTTTATTGTGGGTTTCCCCGAGCCCGTAGGCTCGGCCAAAAAAATAGCCTTTTGAAGCCGATTAGACGGGTTCAGACCCTGTCTACCTCCCCGGACGAAACCTTTGCCCTTCGGCAAAGCCTCGTCTGGTTCCTCTCTTTCTAACGCAGAGAGTTCGACAGGAGGCGTCCGCAGTCAAAGACCGCGAGACACCATTCGGTATTTATCTTTTCACCCACGGAAAAGAATATGGCACAAGGCCGGTTTTATTGTGGGTTTCCCCGAGCCCGTAGGCTCGGCCAAAAAATAGCCTTTTGAAGCCGATTAGACGGGTTCAGGCCCTGTCTACCTCCCCGGACGAAACCTTGCCCTTCGGCAAAGCCTCGTCCGGTTCCTCTCTGCTAACGCAGAGAGTTCGACAGGAGGCGTGCGCAGTCAAAGACCGCGAACACGCCATTCGGTATTTATCTTTTCACCCACGGAAAAGAATATGGCACAAGGCCGGTTTTTTATGTGGGTTTCCCCGAGCCCGTAGGCTCGGCCAAAAAAAAATAGCCTTTTGAAGCCGATTAGACGGGTTCAGGCCCTGTCCACCTCCCCGGACGAAACCTTGCCCTTCGGCAAAGCCTCGTCCGGGTTCCTCTCTGCTAACGCAGAGAGTTCGACAGGAGGCGTGCGCAGTCAAAGACCGCGAGACACCATTCGGTATTTATCTTTTCACCCACGGAAAAGAATATGGCACAAGGCCGGTTTTTTTATGGGGTTTCCCCGAGCCCGTAGGCTCGGCCAAAAAAAATAGCCTTTTTGAAGCCGATTAGACGGGTTCAGGCCCTGTCTACCTCCCCGGACGAAACCTTGCCCTTCGGCAAAGCCTCGTCCAGGTTCCTCTCTGCTAACGCAGAGAGTTCGACAGGAGGCGTCCGCAGTCAAAGACCGCGAGACACCATTCGGTATTTATCTTTTCACCCACGGAAAAAGAATATGGCACAAGGCCGGTTTTTATTAGGGTTTTCCCCGAGCCCGTAGGCTCGGCCAAAAAAAAAGCCTTTTGAAGCCGATTAGACGGGTTCAGGCCCTGTCTACCTCCCCCCCAGACGAAACCTTGCCCTTCGGCAAAGCCTCGTCCGGGTTCCTTTTTAACGCAGAGAGTTCGACAGGAGGCGTCCGCAGTCAAAGACCGCGAGATGCCATTCGGTATTTATCTTTTCACCCACGGAAAATCGAATATGGCACAAGGCCGGTTTTTTTGTGGTTTTTCCCCATAGCCCGTAGGCTCGGCCAAAAAAATAGCCTTTTTTGAAGCCGATTAGACGGGTTCAGGCCCTGTCCACCTCCCCGACGAAACCTTGCCCTTCGGCAAAGCCTCGTCCTGGTTCCTCTCTAACGCAGAGAGTTCGACAGGAGGCGTCCGCAGTCAAAGACCGCGAGATGCCATTCGGTATTTATCTTTTCACCCACGGAAAAGAATATGGCACAAGGCCGTTTTTAATGGGTTTTCCCGAGCCCGTAGGCTCGGCCAAAAAATTAGCCTTTTTTCCGAGCCGATTAGACGGGTTCAGGCCCTGTCTACCTCCCCTGACGAAACCTTGCCCTTCGGCAAAGCTTCGTCTGGGTTCCTCTCTGCTAACGCAGAGAGTTCGACAGGAGGCGTCCGCAGTCAAAGACCGCGAGATGCCATTCGGTATTTTTATCTTTTCACCCACGGAAAAGAATATGGCACAAGGCCGGTTTTTTTTAAAAATCCCCGAGCCCGTAGGCTTTAAAAAATAGCCTTTTTTCAAAATATTAGACGGGTTCAGGCCCTGTTCAAAAACGAAACCTTGCCCTTCGGCAAAAATATCGTCCGGGTTCCTCTAAAAACGCAGAGAGTTCGACAGGAGGCGTCCGCAGTCAAAGACCGCGAGATGCCATTCGGTATTTATCTTTTCACCCACTGAAAATTATATGGCATAAGGCCGGTTTTATGTGGGTTTCCCCGAGCCCGTAGGCTCGGCCAAAAAATAGCATTAATTACAAGGTTCAGGCCCCGTTTATGTTATATATAAATTCATTGCCCTTCGGCAAAGCCTCAAGCCTGTCTTTCCTCTTCACTTTGCACGCAGAGAGTTCGACAGGAGGCGTCCGCAGTCAAAGACCGCGAGATGCCATTCGGTATTTATCTTTCACCCATGAAAAGAATTTGGCATAAGGTTGTTTTTATGTTCAATTTTCTTTAATATATAAAAACCCAAAAAATAGCCTTTGAAGCCGATTAGACATATTCATATATTGTAAAAATTTCCCGGACGAAATTTTTTTTGCATTCGGTCAAGCCAATTCGTCTGTATAAATGAACAGAAATTATACATAATTTTCCGCAACAAAGACCGCATAGTTTCGGTATTTATTGAATCACCCAATTACGAATATTTTAAGGCCGTTTTTAATATAGATAATAGCCTATATGCATATATAAAAATATATTTTTTGCCATTAGATTTTTCAAACCGGTCTGTTTCATAAACCTTCACCTTCGGCAAATTTCGTCCGTTCCTAATCACGCAAGGATATCTCGACATTTTATTCAAAGACCGCAGAATGTTCAACCGATTAGAGAAAGAAATTTCTGCCATTTTATACATTTTTTAATTTAAGTGCTTTTGACTTATCTGTCTTTTCTGTATAAATTTTTTCCCGATAATATGATTCACGCCGTTGAATTTCTTTTTATTTATTTTACAAGCATTATGCAATCTACCGATTAGCGATATGTATATATATAATGATTGATTTATTTTTTCCAGAGATTACTGTCAGGCTTAAATTTTAAAATGACAGTTGTTTTTTAAAAAAAATATAATGTATCCATTTATTGGATTTGAGAAACGCTAAAGACAAACTATTTTTAAAAATGAAATTTTCAGAAAATAGATCTCGCATTAATTTGAACCATTACATAATCAAAATGTTTAATCTTCTTTCATATGATAAACCATTCTCATACGCTATATGTATGTCTTAGGTAGACTAATGTGAATTACTCATCATTTTTGATATTTCAATCATTCTGAAAAATTTAACATTTGAACGTTTAATTTTATTCAAAATTTTCTCCCTGCACACAAATTTTACATATATTTTTATATTCTATATATATATAAAAATATATTGGACACACACACATGTTTTATATATATATATATATATATAAATATTTCACACAAGATGCAGAGACATTCTTCATTTTATCATATCTTAACATATGTTTAAATTGAAAACAAATCAATAATGCAGAAAAAAATTTCCTTTCGAATTTCAAAAATGTTCAAAAGATTATGTAATAACATATTGGATCCATTTTTATTGTTTATTACGGAAGTGATCAGAACAATTTAATGAATTTTAAAAATTTAAAAATTTCGCTGGTTAATCAAATCTTGAAGAGAATATATTTAAAAGATTATTGAACAATTGTCCGGATTTATTTTTTACAGTAAAACCTATTTTTCCCGAAAAAAGGTAAAGGATTTAACTTTTAAATGTTATTTTAAGACATATAAATTGAAGGATAAAGAAATTTGATATGATAACGAAAATATATTAGCATTGAAATAAATATTGTCACATTTTTTTTACTTTTAAATACCAAAAGATTGTTTTTAAATGATCAGAAAAAGTTTTTTGATTTTCAGTTCCATATTGATTAATTGATTTTGTCCTTTTTAGGCTTAACGTCGTTATTATTTTAGATTGCCTGAATTTTTTTTTTTTTTTTATATATAAAAATGTTTTTTGATAAAATTCTTAGAATTAACCCATAAAAAGAGAGGAGAGGTGGTTTTAACAGAAATTTTTTATTCCTTTATTTTTCCGTTATATATGATAGATATATATTTTCAGGTTATTTAAATATATATATATATTTTTGTGTTTAAGATTTTATTTTTATGGATAATAATGTGTTTGGTGGTGATTAATGTCATTATTGTTCAACTGGATAAATTATTCGTCATATATAATATATATTTTCATATATATATATATGGAAATTCATCGATTGAAGAAACCAATTAACAATTCAGAAACCATTGTCCTCTTTCGTCACTTGGGATATCAGTATATTCATCCGATATAGCACCCGGTATTCCCTGACGAAGGGGACTTTCTAGATATTTTAGGCTTATTTATATGCTTATATATATATATATATATATATATATTGATATATTCACAGAATTATGAAACATATAAGCCCAATTTTTATTGCAAAGCATTTTGGTAACCTTGTCTGGTTTTCCTTAAAGAATGTGATAAACATTATTCTTCTAACGGTTAAAATTCGTCAATTTGCCATATTCTCTCTTAATGTAACACCATTTGTTTACGTTATTTGATTCGGTTCCCTTTATTAGATATTTTCTCCCTCCTCCATCATGGAAGATTAAGTTTAAATACCAGTAAAAATTTCCTTTTGGCCGGGGTGAAATGATTTAAAAAATTCCGTATGGTAGACCAATGAACAGGAGTGATAGTTTTCTAAGACAAACAGAGATAAGAGTTGAGGAGGATATAAATTTTGAAATTTATGATCGCCCACGTCTTGAAATGACTATAAAAGAATGTTTAAATATAAAAAGAAGAAATAGAAGAAGAAGTGTGTATGTAAATTAGAAGAAGAAGAAGAATGACCGTATTAAAAACAGACAGACATGTTAAACGACATCCGCGTCCTGGGTAAGATTCGTTAAACATGTCCAGCAACAAAATGAATACAGGAGGTTTTGAGGAAATTGGAACCAATTCTTAATTGCTTTTATGTTACCAGGTCCACCATGACTCATGTGGTAGCGCCTGTTAGGATCCCAGCTATGGGCAAATAGTTAACTATTATCAGCAACATTTTTGAAAAAAAAATAAATTACCAGCAATACAAAGCTTTTTTATATAAATATATTACCAGAAACAGAGTTTTGACAAAACAAAAAATTACCAGCAATTGGTCATTTTGTCAGCATTAAATAACCCATTGAGGTTGATATGCCGTAAACCAAAATAAACCAAACCAAACCAATATCAGTTATTCATATATTATCCATGTCAATATACAGTGTAACCCGGATGTAAGAGAGTTGTCGGGACCGGAGAAGAAGTCTCTTATATCCGGGTTTCTCTTATATCTGGGTTTGGTCTATTTTATATACATTAACACAGGCTCTAATTTGGGACCAGAGAAAATCTCTCTTATATCCGGGTTTTCTCTTATATCCGGGTCTCTTATATCCGGGTTACACTGTATAACGCTATGTCAAGGAATTATGGCAGCTTTTTCCAGACACTACTTACTGTATTGCATTCCTATCCTGATTCAAATATCACTAAATTCTTCAAAAGCAGATGAACGATGTTTAATTGTGTCTTATCAATACTTTAAATACAATGTCAATATACGACGTCATATGCAAGAACTATCTTGTTAAACGCATAATGAATTACTATTTCCATGCGTCACCCCCCCTCACCCACAGACGGAACATTGCTCTGTCGTTATTTTCATGGCAGGTGTTCAAGCAAACTACATTATTTGGTTCCACCAGTTCAAAAATTCACATCTAGAACACGCCATATCACGAATCATTTCAGCCTCGTTCCTTTCATATTCCATTGTTGAGGAACAAGTTCTGCTCTGATATCATCTCTTTGTATATAGATAGATAGATAGATAGATAGATAGATAGATAGATAGATAGATAGATAGATGTGAACAGACAGACAGATAGATAGATAGATAGATAGATAGATAGATAGATAGATAGATAGATAGATAGATTACGGAAAGTGATTGATACTGAATAGAATAGATAGATAGATAGATATATGGATTACGGAAAGTGATTGATACCGAACAGAATAGATAGATAGATAGATAGATAGATAGATAGATAGATAGATAGATTATGGAAAGTGATTGATACCGAACAGAATAGATAGATAGATAGATAGATAGATAGATAGATAGATAGATAGATAGATAGATAGATAGATAGATAACAGATAGATAGATAGATAGATAGATAGATAAGATAGATAGAATAGAATAGATAGATAGATAGATAGATAGATGGATTAGTGATTGATACTGAATAGAATAGATAGATAGATAGATAGATAGATAGATAGATAGATAGGATTATGGAAAGTGATTGATACCGAACAGAATAGATAGATAGATAGATAGATAGATAGATAGATAGATAGATAGAACAGATAGATAGATAGATTATAGATAGTGATTGATAGATAGACAGAATAGATAGATAGATAGATAGATAGATATTGATAGATAGATAGAATAGATAGATAGATAGATGTATAACAGAAAGATAGAACAGAATAGATAGATAGATAGATAGATAGATAGATAGATAGATAGATTACGGAAAGTGATTGATACTGAATAGAATAGATAGATAGATAGATAGATAGATAGATAGATAGATAGATAGATGGATTACGGAAAGTGATTGATACCGAACAGAATAGATAGATAGATAGATAGATAGATAGATAGATAGATAGATAGATAGATAGATAGATAGATTATGGAAAGTGATTGATACCGAACAGAATAGATAATTGATATTGGACTGAGAACAATCGCTCAGTATCTTCTAAAAAACCGGACACCACCTTCTGAAAAATCGCTCAGAAATTTTCGAAAAATCATTCAGCAACATCTGAAAATTCTCTCAGCAATTTCTGAACAACCATTCAGCAAATTGTGAACAATCGATCAACAACATCTGGAAAATGGCTGAGCAACTTCTGAAAAAATACTGCGATTTAAATTTTGATTTAAGACAATATGGAGATGACGATAAAACCTCTAAGTGCCCGAAAGCAGATGAAGAAATAGTTCCGTGATATAATGTCACTTTGGTAATATATGAAGAATTGATAATAGATGAAACATCGCACTTCTACTTCCAAAATAATTCCTGACAATACCAGAAGTTCTGGAACATCCTATGGTGGTGGCTTACTGTCATTTCACATTACAACACCGAGTCTTGTACGATCACCAAAGTTAAGCAACGTCGAGCCTGGTCAGAACGTAGTTGTATGACCGCTAATAATACCAAGTGTTGTAAATTTGGTTGTGCAGTTGGTGTAATGGATAACGGCTCGGAACTTGAAATCA